>PVIA01011446.1:0-44349 GCA_004024845.1 Tonatia bakeri
GTACCCCTATAATTCGGATGTTGGAACGTTTAAAGGTGTCCTGGAGGTCCCTAAGCCTCTCCTCATTTTTTTAAATTCTTGTTTCTTCATTCTTCTCTGTTTGGTTGTTCCTTTCTTCCTTCTGGTCCATCCATTGATTTGAAACCCAGTTTTCTTCCCATCACTATTGGTTCCCTGTGCATTTTCCTTCATTTCTCTTCTCATAGCCTGCATTTGCTCATCTAATTTATGGCCAAAGTCAACCAATTCTGTGAGCATCCTGATCACCAGTGTTTTGAACTGTGCATCTGACAGGTTGGCTATCTCTTGGTCACTTAAAAAATTGGCTCTGGGGCTTTTTAATTCTGTTTGAGCCATCTTTTTTATTTTTTATTTTCCTTTGATCTGGTTGCAGGTGTTACGTTTGGGCAGCGGAGCCTTAGGTGTTCACCAGGGCAGGGCACCCCAGTCGCTGGGTTGTGACGTTGTATGTGGGGGCGGGGTCTGAGAGGGAACGATGGCGTCTGCTCTACTCTCTCCAGGACTGCAGTCCCCCTGCTGCCTCTCACAAGCAAACTGGGCCCCCCTGGTGCTGGCTCCCAGGTGGGTGGGCCTGTGCACTTTCTGGGACTCTGTGGGTTTCCCTGAGAAGTCTCCTGCAAGGCTGAGAGAATCTCCCAGCCTCAACTCCCACAGGTGTTTTCAGTCAGTGCTCTTAGACTTTGTTTCCCGGCAGCACTGGGTCCCTGGGTTGCGTTGTCTGTGTCGCTGCCTGTTTTCGCTTAGTCTGTCTGCGCGCGAACGTGTGGCTGTGGCCAGCCAGCCGCCTTGCGCCCCTCACTGGGTCTGCTTGTTGCCTCTCATGCCCAGGGTCTGCCGCCAGTCCGCCAACTGCCATCTATGCCCTGTGCGCCCGCACCCGCCAGCCACCGCTTTTTCCTGCCGGGACCCCTCGACCCCTCTTTGTAGGCCTCTGACTCCGCCACTCCTTACCGGTCTGTATGTATGGTAGTCAGACTTCCTTTCAGTTCATTTCTCTCTGTTCTGGTTGTTTTTTGTTTCTCAATTTTTGTTGTCCTTAGTTTTGGTTGTGCGAGGAAGCACAGCGTGACTACCTATGCCTCCATCTTGGCCGGAAGCCAGATTGTTCTTAATATCAATGTTTCTGGTTTTTGTTGATTAAGTTCCAGTTAAAGGTGAGATCATATGGTATTTGTCTTTCACTGCCTGGCTAAGTGACATACATGTTCTTTGAATAGTTCCTTCCCCTTCTTTCCACCATTATCCCCCTCCCCTCTCCCCTCTCTCCTCTGGTCACTGTCAGTCTCTTCTTTATTTCCATATCCCTGGTTTTATTTTGCTTGTTAGTTTGTTTTTGTTCATTAGGTTCCTCTTACAGTTGAGATCATATGCTATTTGTTTTTTACCACCTGGCTTATTTTGCTTAGCATAATACTCCCCAGTTTCATCAATGCTGTAGTGAGAGGTAGGAGTTCCTTCTTTCTTTCTGCTGCATAGTATTCCATTGTGTAAATGTAGCACAGTTTTTTTACCAACTAGTTTACTTGTGGGCACTTAAGCTGTTTCCATCACTTGGCTATTGCAAAATAAGGCTGCTATGAACATTGGGGTGCATAGGTTCTTTTGAATTGGTGTTTCAAGCATCTTAGGTTATAATTCCAGCTGTGGACTCACTGGGTCAAAAGGCAGTTCCATTTTTAGTTTTTTGAGGAAATTCCATACTGTTTTCCTCAGTGGCTGTACCAGTCTGCATTCCCACCAACAGTGTACTAGGGTTCCCTTTTCTCCACAACCTTGCCAACACTTATTGTTTGTTGATTTATTTATGATGGCCATTCTGACTGGTGTGGAGTGGTATCTTATTGTGGCTTTAATTTGCATCTCTCCAATGGCTAGTAATGCTGAACATCCTTTCATATGTCTATGGCCCCTCTGTATATCTTCCTTGGAGAAGTGTCTGTTCAGGCACTTTTGCCCATTTTTTAATTAGATTGTTTGTCTTCCTGGTGTTGAGTCATATGGGTTCTTTATATATTTTTGAGATC
Source organism: Tonatia bakeri (assembly GCA_004024845.1). NCBI lineage: Eukaryota > Metazoa > Chordata > Mammalia > Chiroptera > Phyllostomidae > Tonatia > Tonatia bakeri. Next base: position 2,046 of record PVIA01011446.1, read on the forward strand.
AAACCCTTGTCCAAGGTATCATTGCCAAAAATGTTTTCTTATATGGTTGGATCTCTTTTTGTTTTGATATTTTCTTTTCCCATGCAGAAGATTTTTACTTTGATGTACACCCATTTGTTTATTTTTTTCCTTTGTTTCTTTTGCCCTAGGAGATATATCAGTGAAAATATTGCTCCATGGGATATTTGAAATTTTACTGCCTGTATTTTCCTCTAGGACTTTAGTGGTGTCAGAACTTATATTTAAATCTTTTATCCATCTTGGGTTTATTCTGGTGTATGGTCTAAGTTGGTGGTCTAGTTTCATTTTTTTTTTTTTTTTGCATTTACCTGTCCAGATCTCCCAACACCATTGGTTGAAAGGCTATTTTTACCCCATTTTATACTCCTGCCCCCTTTGTTGAATATTAATTGACCATAGAGGCATGAGTTTATTTCTGGGCTCTCCATTCTGTTCCATCGATCTATGCATCTGTTCTTGTACCAGTACTAGACTGTTTTGATTATAGCAGGCTTGTAGTATAGTTTGATATCAGATATTGAGATCCCTCCTACTTTGTTCTTCTTTCTCAAGATTCCTGAGGCTATTTGGGATCATTTTTGGTTCCATATAAATTTTTGAAATATTTGTTCTCGATCTTTAAAATACACCATTGGTATTTTAATAGGGATTGCATTGAATCTATAGATTGCTTTGGGTAGTATGTATATTTTAATGATGTTAATTCTTCCAATCCATGACATGGTATATGCATCCATTAATTTGTACCTTTCTTAATTTCTTTCTTCAGTGTTCTGTAGTTCTCTGAGTACAGGTCTTTTACCTCCTTGTTTAAGTTTATTCTTAGGTATTTTATTTTTCTTGTTGCTATAGTAAGTGGGATATTTTTCCTAGTTTCTGTTTCTGATATTTCATTGTTGGTGTACAAAATGCCTTTGGTTTATCAATATTGACTTTGTATCCTGCTGTTTTGCCAAATTTACTTATTGGGTCTAGTAGGTTTTTTTTTTAAGATTTTATATATTTATTTTTAGATAGAGGGGAAGGGAGGGAGAGAGGGAGAGAAGCATCAGTATGTGGTTGCTTCTTGAACACCCCCTGCTGGGGACCTGGTCCACAACCCAGGCTTATGCCCTGACTGGGAATTGAACTGGTGACCCTTTGGTTCATGGGCCAACACTCAATCCACTGAGCCACACCAGCCAGGGTTAGGTCAAGTAGTTTTTTGATGGAAACTGTAGAGTTTTCTATGTAAATTATAGTGTCATCTACAAGTGATGACAGTTTTACTTCCTCCTTTCCAATTTGGATGCCTTTTATTTCTTTTTCTTGTCTGATCACTGTGGTTAGAACTTCTATTACTGTTCTGAATAAAAGTGGTGAAAGCAGACACTCTAGTTTTGTTCCTGATTTTAAGGGGAAGGCTTTTAGTTTTTGCCCATTGAGTATGATGTTTGCTGTAGGTTTCTCATACATAGCCTTTATTATGTTGAGGTATGCTCCCTCTATTCCCACTTTGCTGAGTGTTTTATCATAAATGAGTGCTGTGCTTTTATCAAATGCTTTTTCAACATCTATTGATATGGTCATGTGATTTTTGTCTTTCATTTTGTTTATGTGGTGTATTATGTTTGTTGGTTTGCAAATATTGTACCATCCTTGCATCCCTAGGATGAATCCAACTTGGTCATGGTGTATGATCTTTGTAATGTATTGCTGGGTCCTGATTGCTAATATTTTGTTGAGGATTCTAGTGTCTATGTTCATCAGTGATATTGGCCTGAAGCTTTCTCTCTTTGTTGTGTCTTTACCTGGTTTTGGAATTAGAATAACACTAGCCTCCTAAAAAGAGTTTGATAATCTTCCCTCTTCTTGAAATTTTTGGAATAGTTTGAGAAGGATAGGAGGCAACTCTTCCCTAAATGTTTGGTAAAATTTGTGTGTGAAGCTGTCCGGTCCAGGGCTTTTGTGTGCCAGGAGTTTTTTGATTAGTTCTTCAATTTCACTAGATGTTATTGGTCTATTTAGGATTTCTGCTTCATCTTGATTCAATTTTGGAAGCTTGTATGTTTGTAGAAATTTGTCCAGTTCACCCAGGTTGTCCAACTTCTTGGTATATACTTGTTCATAATAATTTCTTACAATCTTTTGTATTTCTGTGGTATGAGTTGTACTTCTCTTTTGTTTCTGATTTTATTAATTTGGGTCCACTCTGTTTTTTTCTTGATGAGTCTGGTTAAAGGTTTGTCAATTTTGTTTATCTTTTCAAAGAACCCACTCCTGGGTTTATTAATCCTTTGAATTTTTTTTTGTTTTTAGTCTATATGTTATTTAATTCTTCTCTGATCCTGATTATTTCCTTCCTTTTACTCACTATGTGCTTTTTTTGTTGTTGTTCCTGTAGTTCTGGAACAACATTTAAGCTACTATGTTATGAGGTGGTGGTTTGTGACATAGCAAAACTAATACAATTTTCCATGTAGCTACGTGTGTCCATGTGACTAAGTTTTGTTGAATGAAACGTAAACAAAAATGGTGTTTGTGATTCTTGGTGAATTTCCTTACGGGGGGAAGCATGCTTTTTCTTCCATTTTTCTTCCTACCAACTAGAATGAGAATGTAATAGCTGGAATTTCTGCAGCCATCCTCGACCATGGAGTGCATTTAGGAAGGATGGAACTAATGGCAGAACAATAAGCTAGTTTCTCAGAAAGTATAGATTATCTTTCCAATCCTATCCTTTCTAAAACTTTTATTAGTGTTTATTTTATGTTGAATTTACTCCTGGGTCATAATTTTTTGTGTTTTAAATTTCTTCTGAGATACTTTTTTTCTTCTTCTGTGCAACCTCCTCTTCTATTTTAGGAACAATCTGCTCTTTTTCAGTAGGATCCTCTCAATGTGGCAGGGAGAGCTCATGTATGGAGTAATCTGCCTATGAGCTCTGTAAGTTCTGCATCACATGTTGGGAGATTTATTCCCCTGGATGTGCTCAATGACCAGAGAATCTACATTTAAACCCTTAAGTTCAGCATTCCTCTCCACATTTTTAAACATATGCCACAAAAACTCAGTACTGTTTTGGGGCCACTAGCCCTGTGTCCAGGCCCACTGTTTGACCTGGGCATACCCACAAATTCCACTATTGTAATGATGGAATGGCACACATTGCATCTTTTTTTAAAATCCCCAACCGAGGATATGTTTTTATTGAGTTTTAGAGAGAGGGGAAAGGCAGGGGAGATAAAGAGAGAGAGAGAAAGAGAGAGAATCATCTGTATGACGTTGATTGGTTGTCTTCCATATATGCCTCAACTGGGGATTGAACCCGCAACCTAGGTATGTGCCCTGACTGAGGATCAAACTCACAACATTTTGGTACACAGAATGACGCTTCAGTCAACTGAGTCATTTGGCCAGGCAGTATATATTGCTTCTGTAAAATGACATCCTTCAGATGCTTGGTGGTTTTTTGAATAATCAAACCCTCGATGGCCTGGGCAGCTTCATGAACACTCTTAAAGTGAAAATGCAGATTTGAAACTCTTGATTTGTATGATTTTATGGGGTTTTGTGGGTCAAATGAATAACAAACCACTTTCAGAGGTCACCTCTGGTCACTTTCGGAAAGTCCAATCTTATCCTGATTACCTTTAAATTTACTCATTATGCTAACTGAAATAAGCCAGGCAGTGAGGGACAAATACCATATGATCTCACTTTTAACTGGAACATAATCAACAAAAGAAAAAAGCAAACGAAATATAACCAGAGACATTGACATTAAGAACAATCTAACAATAGCCAGAGGGGAAGAGGGGAGGGACGGGTAGGGAGATGGGTTGGAAATAAGGGAGGGAGGTGGGTTTGACTAGGTGGTGGGGGGAGTGGTGGGGGAAAATGCAAACAACTATAATTGAACAACAATAAAGTAACAAAAAATAAATTTACTCAGGAAAAGAGATTAATAAAATTTTATCTTCTTTAAGCCACTGTTGTTTTATGTTGCATAGTTATTCATAGATGAACCTAATATAAATTAATACAAATGGTCAGATTTTAGACAAACAAGGATGGCAGAGAAGGGCATTCATAGCAGAATAAACTTGTGAGATGAAACATTGTGGATAATGTTGCAAAAAAGGGAAAAGTGTGGGTAGTGGGTAGGAAAGAATGAAAAATTCTATGGTATTGTCTAAGGGGGAACAATGGGTGTTAGAACTGGGAACAGTATGTGGCCAGCTTTTGAAAGGCCTTTTAGGGCAGATAAGAAATTTGAAGGGCATGGTGAGACAGATATCTGAGTACTTCAGCAATCAGAGTGAGAAAGTCATATGTTAATTTTTTTCTGATTATTTTTTCTTTTCTTTTAAAAATATTTTCCAATTATTGATTTATTTACTCTAGTGAGTTTATATTCTAATGAGGGAAACAAGCTAAAATAGTAGGATAATTGTCGATTGTGATTGATGATCTAGACTAAGTAAGTGTATAATATGATAGAGATGAACTGTTGGGTAGAGCTGGCTACTTAAATAAGGTGGTCAGGGAGCGATTTTTTTTTTTTTGAGTTCTTAAATTCTTTGCTGGGCATTGTGCAGAAGTCCAGGGGCACGGGGATGAATAACACACAGTTCTTGTTACTGAAGACATCACAGTCTAATGTGGGGTGAGGTTAATCAGGAACAATTTCCTAGAGGAGCTGGGAGAGAACCAAAGGAAGTAATTTAATCTTCCCATTTGTATCAATGAGATATAGCTGCAATAAAACTGCATAATGTACACCCTCCAAAAAAAACCTTTGCTCACAAGAACAATTTTTTCTCACTCAAAAATCTATATATAGTTTGTGGTTCTGTTGGGCTCTGTTGGGTTAGTTTGACTTGAATCTGGGCTGTAGGTTGGTTTTGATCTGCTCTTTACAGCTCCTCATTCAGGGACCAATGGCTACGCTGGTTTTAATCTTTTTATGATAGATAGATAGCAGAAGTGCAAAGCCTCAAGTTAAACTACAGAGGTACATTTACAGCCTCTGATGACATCATATCCACTAACACTACTGGCCATAGCAAGTCACATGGCCATGACTGACAGCACAGAGTCAGTAAGAACATGCTACACGCAGTGGGAAGATTGCAAAGGCACAGGAGGTGTAATTCTGTGAAGGGAGGGAGGAAGTGAAGAGCTGGGGATAATAACCCAATCTATCACACTATCCAAGAAAATGGTGCCATTCTCCATTTTTTTTCCAGAGCTCTCATGTATGTCTGAATAGTTTTACAGAAATATTTTATATTTCTTGTTAGATTTTGTGCAAAGCATCATATTTCTTTTTGTCTAAAATTTTACCTAAAACATTATGTATGCACAGGTGGTAAAAAAAACTTCAAATAGTACTAAAAGATATAACAGTAAGGCTGGTCCCTGTTTCTTCCTACAGAGGTAAATACTGTTTTTTTTTTCTTTTTTCCCCCAGAGGCATTGTGTGTATGCACAACCACATATTTGCATACATTAAAAAAAAATCCCTCAAAGGTCCAATAGTTGTTTTATCCACTCATCTACTGACAAACACTTGGGTTACTTCTGTATGTCAGCAATTGTAAATAATGCTGCAATGAACATAGGGGTGCCTAGGTTTTTTGGGATTAGTGTTTTGGGTTCCTTCAGATATATGGGACATTCACACAATGGAATACTACTCGGTCATAAAAAAGAAAAAAATTTACCCTTTGCGACAGTATGGATGGACATTAAGGTAAGTGAAATAAGGCAGTCAGAGAAAGACATACCATATGATTTCACTCATATGTGGAATCTAATGAATAAACTGAATTAACAAACAAAATAGAGACAGACTTATAGATAGAGAGCAAAGTGACAGCTAAGGTGGGTGGAGGTGAGGGGGTGAAGGGATTGAGCAAAAAGGAAGAGGGACTCATGGACATGGACCATAGTGTGGCATTTGTGGTAGGGAGAGGGGTATAAAGGGACCAAATGGTAATGGAAAAAATACAATAATTTTTTTTTTTTTAAATCCCAAAGGGACATCCTACTATACTTGTTCCTGTGCATTTCTCTGCTCCTTGCCTGGCTATTTAACAATGTATCTTAGAGGTAGTCTCATTTGGTTCAGCTAGACTCACTTCATTCTGTTTAATGGCATCATTGTTTTTCATTGTGAGGCTCTGCCATTATTTACTTAATCGGAGCCATACTGAAAGACATTTACATTGTGCCCAATCTTTTGCCACTATCACCACCGCTGCATTTAATATCCTGGAACATCTATCTTTATGCACATGTCTGAGTATGTCAGTAGCTTAATTCTCTAAACAGATATTGCTGTATCTAGGGATATGCCTTCTAAATTTTGATAGATATTGACCCTCAGTTTCCAAAAAAATAAACAAAACAAACCAAAAGAGAATACCTCTCCCCCCCCCCCAAAAAAAAAGCAAATTTCTTCCAGCAAGTCTACAGGTTTTTGTCTGTTCCTCTTGTCTTTTTTCTTCTGAGTCTTGTCCCATGGTATTCTTTGGGGCTGAAACAGTAAAGTAGCTCAAGACTATTCCTGTAGGATCTCTGTGGAACCTTTAATAGTGCTCTTGGAATCTTGGCACATGAAGATTTGAAGACAAGCAGAACTTGGCTGCTGTTGTAACCCAAGTCATCCCTTTAATGAGAGTGCCAGAGGAACATCAAATGTTATTTTCACAAACATACTTACTGAAGAAATCCATGCTGTAAGTGGGATGATTTATATTACTGGAGATCTCAGTAAAAAATGTGCGCAATGCACTATAATTTGATTTGCTTTCCTTGTAGCACCTAAATATTTAGGGCAAATAGAAAATAGTTCTGATTTACAATCTCTATAAAAATTTTAAACAACCTAATAGGACATTTGATCATGAAATTGCCTGAAATAATGTTGGCACTAGTCAGTCATATTTCTTCAAAATGGCCTGCAAGTTCAGTGCAAACCCCCAAACATGGATTATTTTTTCTCTGCTAATAACAGTCTTATTAATAAAAGAATGATTTTCTTTACTGATCCTTGGCAGCTGTGTCTGGTGCCTCTGTTCAATAAAAGTAGAGATAACTGTCAGTGAAAAGAAAATGTGCTGAGGTTCCCTGGAAAAATGGTGAAAACAACTATTTCATTAAATCATATAAAATTGTGTTTCTTGTGCTTTTTTCATTTTGCAAGTCACCATCATATCTGCTAATTTTTGTACACCTTGCCTCAATTTGTCAAAAAATAACTTGGAGGCTGGGTGTTCTTAAAGTTAAATGCTGTGTGATATATCAGGGTGATAAATTTCATGTAATTAAGCTGCCATAATGGCATTTCTGAGTCTGTTTCTCTTTTTATCTGTGCTGAAATCATCTCAGATTGGTTAACTTCTGAATATATTCTCAGATGTTTTATGGAAAAAGAGCAGTAGGAAAGTGTAGTGGATATCTGGAGTTTTACCTGTCCACAGATTCATGACTCCTCTTTGAGTAGTAACACCCCATTTTTCTTTGAGGACAAGTGGCCCAGATGGGCTTGAACGATGCAGACACCAGCTGTGTCCACATCATTATGGATGAAACGAGACATTCACACAGACTACCAAGTCCTATGGAGGAAAAGGGACAGCATGGCTTTTCTCTCAAGGGGAGCAAAAGCCATGACCTCCGCCATGACTGGCCTTTATTTCTATCTCTGGGCACATTGCATGATTGTCCTCATTTACTATGCACAGGTTTGCTTTAGGTGGTTACCTTTTACAGAAAACAAAGGAGCCAATGCTGCTAATCACATCACAGAAGAGGGATATTTGCAAATGAAAAGGCAAAAGTAGTCAAACTGGTTACTCTCATCCTTGGAAGGTTTAGCATGGATTTTAGGAAGTTACTTTGCAGTAAATGTCCTCAATTCAGGGTGAGGGAGTTTTTTATAGCAAGAGCAAGACTCAAGGCAGCCAGGTACATTGCAGGCCTGATTCCCCACAGGAGAACCTATCCATGGGTGTTGGTCCTGTGCATCTCTGAGTGGGAGCTGGGCCCATGCCACACAGAATGGTCTCCTACACTTGACCTGTTCCTAGTGCAGTGGTGGGAATAGGACCCAGACTTGGCCAATCAAAATATCAGTGCTCAAGTTGGGCTAATTAGAACCAGTGAGCATCCTGGGACTTTTACTGCAACTATTGGGAAAGTGAACTTTTTTTATTAAAATTCATGAAGAAACAAGATATAATACTTCTTTTGGTTATCTTTACTCTCCAAGGGAAGGGCAATGTTGAAGAAAGACAAAACAGAGGAAATCAGCCAAGAAATGGGGGAGGACATTTCTTATGATATCACTTGAATGCTTGAATATAGTCATGCCTGAAGTCTTACCCATCAGTTAGGTAAGCTAATCAATTTTAATTTCTTTTTTCCTTAAATCATTTTGAATTGGATTTTTGCCACTTGTTTTCTAACTTTCAATAGAGACTCTTGTAGGAGAGTGTGTTCATCACCAGTGTTACCCGCATCTACGGTAATAGCATGACACCAGCCCTCCTCCACCCTGTTGTCAGGGGTCGCCATTGTGTAATGGACTGTCTTCAGGCTGGAGCCATGCACCAGTCTTAGCTCATCAGGGGTTCTGGGCACAGCACATCTCCTGTCTTCCCAAGAATTCTGTTGCTAGAATTACTTATGTTTGTCCCATGTCCGTGCTCTGAGGATGTGGTATTTACCTGTGATATGTCCTGTCCTCCCCCGCCTCACCCCCGTAGTTCAGGAATTCCTTACAAACGCAGGTGCACTTCTCTCTGCCTTTGAGAGAGCCCAGAATGAGATTTCCAGGCAACCAGTTACTGGCATCTTCAGGTTTTGCAACTCTGAGATCTTGGGTCCATTTCTAGCTCTTTTCCTTGTCTCGTCAAATTAGACAATAACCTTGTTTGTGGAAAAAGAGCTGATCGTGCCAGAGTTGTGGACTAACATTCCCAGTGTCAGGTAATGAGAACATGGTGGAAGTAAGGTTTCAATCCAGGCCTGAATGACTCTGAGTCCAGTTTCCTTACTTCTTATGCCAGCACTTACTGTATTATATGTATAGAGTAGGTTCTCAAAAACTGTTTACTGAATGAAGGGATCTTTACAACAACTTTGTGAGGTGGGTACTTTCTTTTCATTTTACACATGAGCACATTTAGGCTTAGGATGGCTAGAGACCTTATCCAAGGCCAGAAAGCAGCATTTATAAAATATAATCCTATAATCCTGAAATTTCCTCCTTCACTTGAGAATTGAGAAAGCTTCTATATAAACTAAAGGGTTTTTTTTTTTTTGTATTTTCATACATTCTAATATGGATAGGTTAATGAAGGCTATATTAGGCTGGGTTACAACACAGAAAATGACACAGCCATTTTTATGAAAAAAAAAAGAAAGAAAGAAAGAAAAAAAAAAGCTGTATCTGTGTTACTGAATCTGTACTCAAGCTCCCTATAACAGTGAGCAGGCAGAACACTGCTTAATGGTGCTGGACAAAGCACAAGTGAAAATGACTCTAGTGGGACATTCTTTTATGGGAACTGAAATGATTGTTTGAAGAATGTAAATTATAATTTTTCAGTTCTTAGTCTCTTGCCTCTTCAGTCCTGGTTTATATCGTGGATGCACTTGATATGGAATTCTGGGACTTCGCCCAGTGTAGCAAGTACTGGGAAGGAAGCAAACAAGCTCCGTGTGTGGAGTGAGGTGGCGAGGTAGGTGTTTAGCAGCAGAAACTGGATTTTGTCAGACAGAGAAAAGGTCTCTGAAGGACACCTCAGTGCATTTCCCAGGGTGTTTAAAAATGTAAGAGCTGAGCCCAGGGTCTGAGGTAGCCCTCTCTATTTGAAAGCACTGATATTCTGCTAAACTAATGATAAGTTTTCTCTTCAACTTTTTCCCTAGCACCAAGACTTGGCAAATTGCAAGGGTAGAAAGAACAAGAAGCAATTTCCAAGTCTTCAGGGTCCTCAGGGTAGCTTTTGAATTAAGATGAAAATTGGAATAATCATTGTACTTTTGGAATAGTTATTGTCAGATTCATACATTTTTTGAAAGTTAAGAGAAAATACCAGCTTAAAATAGCACTAAAATTTTCAAGGGCACCTTTGGAGAGAGGCTGAACTACTATTATCCCTCTGATGTATCCTTGGATGCATCTAGATTATGTCATTAGTTGAAAATCCCAGCCATGGAGCCAAGAATGTATATATGTAATTTACCCATTCACTTACCCATCCTCCCATCCATCCATCCACCCATCCATCCATCTGTTCATCCATCGAAACATGCATCCATCTTCCTATCTGCCTATTCATCCACTCATCTAACCATCCATTTTATTCACCCACTCAGTGTTTTTCAAGCATAGACAATGTACCAGGCATTCGCTATGACCACCAATATTTGGTTCTCAGGAAGCTACAAGACTGCATTTTCTGCTCCAGTATAATTATGGAAGGTAAATTTGCTCTTGAAGTTTTTGTTAAGGTTAAGCAAAATGTTGTATTGAGTTTATATAGATTTAGACTCTTATGTAACTGTACACTTGGCATCAAAAATCTTATGCAACTTATTTGGGAAAAGACAGTCTAATGGTACAGGTTGCTGCATCATGCAAAAAAGATGGGCTGCAAAAGCCAGTTTTTGTTTGGGCTTTGTTTTTCATTATAAGCTGTGAAATTGTTGAGCACAAGTTGTTTTGCTTTGTCAGGTGTTGCTAGTCAGCTAAAAATAAACCTGTGTAAGTGAACATCTCAGATTCGAAGAAAACTCAGGTGTAAGTGCAATAATTTTAATATACTTGCACTTTGTTATGCTCTACCACATTGAACTTTAGTAGAGTTTTTCTTTGAACACAGGTGGTCATGAGGGGAAGATCTGGAGATGCATAGCCCTATTTCAAATCTCTTTTCTACTATTTACTTCCTCTGTGGTCTTAGGAAAGTTCCCTACTATCTCTGAGCCTTAGTTTTCAAAACAAAAATGGGACAAACAATGATACTTACCTTTTAGTGCTTTTGTGAACATTAAATGCAATTATCACACAAAGCAGTTTCCCCACCATTTTGATGAGTGAGTTGGTACTTCAGGAGCACAAAGTATTCACATTCACTGGTTAGAGCGATTGCCTCACGTTTTCATTTAATTTTATTATGTTTTCTCCTCCCACACCATAGGTACTCATTCTAGTAGACAAAATATGTTTTCCCAGTTCTCCTTTTATATGTTAATGTAGATCTGTGTACATAACTGATAAAATATTTAGAGTATTTTCATATGTTTTGATTAATTTACATTAATGGCTTTGGGCCCCAAAACTTTACTTTCCTCATGTAACACTATTTTTGTGACATCTCTTTATGCTGTTTTACGTAAATCTCATTCATTAAATTGTGGCCTAGGCATTCACGTATGTGTAGACTGCCATTTGCATATCCATTTCCCCAAAGTCTTTGCTTTTACAAAAAACTCCCCAAACTATGTGGTACATCTTTACTCATGCACCTCTATGGTTTTGTGGGAAAGTTTCTCTGGGGCACACATCCAGGCGTGGATTGTGGGGTAGGTGAGTAGGTAACTGCACGGAGTACTGACGCTGCTCCTTGGGATGGCCCCTTCACTTATCCTTCTCCCTAGCGCTTGATGTTCTGCGACTTGGTACTTTTGCCAATCGTATTGGTGTAAATGCTACATCATTAGTTTAATTTGCTTGTCTCTGATTACAGATGAGATTCAGTATCTCTTCATACACTTTTTAGCCATTAGTGCTTTCTATTGATTTTCTTTTCATGGATTTTACCCATTTTCCTACCTAGTTTCTTGAATTTTCCTTGTCATTTTGTCGGGGCTTCTCTAGACATGAAAACCAGGCAGGTTTTGTTTCAGACATGGCAGCTGTCTACTCAGAGTCTCAGTGTATTAAATGTGCAGATAACGTTATTTTTTTTTAGCAGAAATCTCACTTTAAGTGTAGTCAGACACTTTGTGTTTCTTCCTTATGGCTGGCTCTTTCTAGATATTTCTTTAAACTTGCCCAATTCTAAAGTTGCAAAGGTATTCCCTCCATTTTCTTTGATTACTTTTATAATTCATCTTCATATTCAGATATGAGGAAGAAATCCAGTTTTATTTTTCCCATACAGTGAGGCAATTTTCCCAACAAAGTCTACCAAATAATTTAATCTTTCCCATTGGGATATGACACCAGGCCTTCTATACATGGAGAAATGGTTCTGAAATATCTGTGCTGCTTTACTGATCTATTTATTTGTTTCTAAGACTGTACCATACTTAAAAAATTGCTATGACTTAGTAATATGTCTTAATATTCAGTAAAGTAAATCCTTTCTCTACTTCCATTTTTTCAAAATTACCTTACATAGTTGATGCAGACTCTGGCCAGCAGGGTCTGTGGTGTTGTGAATGCAATGAACAAATTCACACAGACTACTGAAGTCCTGTGGAGAAAAAGGGACAGCATGGCCACTATCTGAGAGAGAGAGAGAGAGAGAGAGAGAGCCTTGACCCTTACCTGGATAGGCTTTTATTGCTTTCTCATAGCATATATCAAAGAAGGTTTTCATTTATTATGCTCAGGTTTGCTTTAGGTGATTACTTTTACAGATAACAAAGGAAAGGATGTTACTGATTACTTCTTACAGATTAACAAGGAAAAAATGTTGCAAATGCAAGGGTGATTGGCCTGGTTACACTCTGTCTTTGGGAGGATTAGCACAGACTTCAGGAAGTTACTCTAAGGATATGCAGTAAGCATTTGCTGCTTCAACTCAGTATAAGGGAGTTTTAGCAAGAACAAGCCTCAAAGCAGCCTAGTTATAATGCAGGCCTGGTTTCCCACTGGAAAGCCAATCTGTGGGTTTGGCTTCCTGTGTGCTGACTCATGCCTATCGGTTTTCTGATAGGGCTGGGCTACATTTGCCATTCCACATGGATTGGTCCCTATACGCAGTCACACCTTTTTAAATTTTTTTATTTCTTTCTATATATTAGAATTAATTTTTTAAATTCCTCAAAAAATTCTGCTGGTATTCTGATTAGAAATACATTTAAACTGTGGGTTAGTGTTGGAAAGAAATTAATATCCTTATGAAGTTAAGCTATTCTGTTCATAAACATAGTGTTTTTCTTAATTTATTCAGTTCTTTTTAATGGTCTTTATAAGAGCTTTATTTTTCTTTATGAAGCTCTAGTGCCTTCACTTTTTTTGGGTGGGGGAATAAATTCTAAACACATTATATTTTTGGTTGCTTTCATGTGTTACATATTTTGTACAATGCCTGACACACAGTGAGTGCTCAATGAATGGCACTTATTGTTATTGCTGTAGCTATTATAAAAAGAGGAAGGATGGTGGAGGGAAGGTCTCCAACTGCCTTTAGGAATCATTTTGTCATGCTGGAAATAATATGGATATGGGGCCAGATACCTGTGTTCTAGTTCTGACTCTACCATGAGTCAAATGATCTTGAACACATTTCTTGAATGTCTGGGCCTCTATTTCTTCAACGGCAAGACTAATGTTCATGTTATAAGTATTCTAGGTATGGTATGAGGATAAAATGAGATCACAAGCTAGTAACAGACGCAGTGACTGGCACATTGATGTTCAGAAAGGGATTCCTTCCCCTCCCTAGTAAAGAGGTAAAAAGTTTAATGCACAGCTACATCATTTCCCCATGAAACAATCTTATTTTCTTCATTTGAAGTCAACTTCCAAACTTTGCCTTTTCCATCCAGAAGGAACAGAGAACAAGTATACACATCAAAATAAAAACAAAAACAAAACTACCCTACCAGCATCCCCTTTTCTAAAACATCTTTGCCTTTTTTTTTTTTTGAATCAAAAACTTTTTACTAATGTTTTATTTATTTTTTGTAGGATTTTTTTTTAATTTTAATCATTGTTCAAGTACAGTTTTCTCCCCTTTACTCCCAATCCAGCCTGTCCATCCACCTCTCCTTCCCAACTTCCCTCCCGTTACCACCTTCCCCCTAGTTTTTATCCATGTGTCTTTTAACTTCGTTCCTGTAAACCCTTCCCCTTTTCCCCTGAAACTCCCTCTTCTCTCTCCTCTGGTCACTTTCCACCTGTCCTCTATTTCAGTGTCTTTGACTATGTTTTGCTTGTTTCTTTGTTTTGTTGTTTAAGTTCTTGTTAAGGTGAGATCATATACACCTTTGCCTTTTCATCCTTAGAATATAAGCTCCTTGAGGACGGGAAGCACAGCAGGTACCATGGTTGACTCCATGCACCCATTTCACTGCAGGTGGTTTATCCAAGGCATCGGATAAGTCCACCCCCTTTTCAGTGGTTGGTTCAGGGGTGGGCAGGCCCATGCCAACCCAAGTCTAGGAGGTGCTAAGATGGACTTTCTGAGGCTTCTGGAAAGAAAATCTAGTCTTCTTCCTTCACCCTACTTGAGTTTAAAAGGCCCATGACCCATTTCTACTGGCAGTCATGTCAGTGAAGGGAGATAGGCTGAAAATACAGCCAACACTGTGGAGTGGGGTGTGGGGACAGAGTGCAAAGAAAGTCTGGGTCCCTGATGTCAATGTGAGATGTTTCATCAATCAAACGTAAAGCCTCCTTGCCCTCTCAACTTCCTGTTATGTCATAATAAGTGATGTTTTCATTGACTTAGCTTGAATAGTGTTGTGGACTGAATTGTCTCTTCCCCACCCCCTGCAAATTCATAGGTTAAAACCCTAACCCCCACTGTGACTGAATTTGGAAATAGGGCCTTTAAAGAGGTAATTAAAGTTGAAGAAGATCATAAGGTAGGGCTGTAATCCAATAGACTGGCATCCTTATAAGAAGAGGAGGAGACACCAAGAGGAAGAGGAAGAGACTGCATATGCACAGAGAAAAGACCATGTGAGGACACAGCAAGAAGGTGCCATCTGCCAGCTGAGAGCAGTCTCCCCAGAAACCAACCCTGCCAGTGCCTTAATCTTGGACTTCCAGCCTCCAAAGCTGTGAGAAAATAAATTTGTGTTGTTCAAGCCAGCCAGTCTATGGCGTTCTGTTACATTGCCATAGCAGACAAATACAAATGGCAATAGCTTTTATTTGAAGTTTAAGGCACTAGAGTCCATTCATCTTAAGTATTTGGCATAAGCCTGTGAATAATCAATGCTCAAGGAATGTATAGTAATGAACATGAATTCATTCTGTTCATTTATAGATTTATAAAATTGTACTGAATTTATAGAGTGAATCACACAGTTCTATGTACTCCAGTTTGTTGGAGCTTTCCAATGGCCTTTGGTACAGGTATAGATTTACTATAATCTGCATCTTTCAGATGAGAAAACCTGGATCACAGAGGGTTTGTGATATGCTCAAGTTTGAATAGATAGATAAATGGTCCTGATGTGATAAGAAACTAGGTCTTTTCACTCCTATTTTCATTCACTTTCTAATACAGTCAGTCTCCACTAGGCTGTGAAAAACTTGAGGGTAGGAGCTACATCTTTCATATTTTTTTGTATCCATAAATCTCTAGCAGAGAGTCTATTTTTTAATGGTTAGCAATATGTGTTAGAAGAAGAAACAAATAAATGGCTTGTTGTGCCTTGAAAACAGCTCTCACAGAAAGACAAGGGAAATGCTATCTCCTTTCAAAGTATTTAAACATGTTCAGCAGTGGCTGTGTCCCATTTCAAAGGCAACAGTTGTAGGTTTGTTTTCACGCCTGGTATATTGTTATGTTTAGCTCCCAGCACAAATGTAAGAAACAATGATGACATTGCAAAGGTCATCCTGCCTGGTGAATCCTTTCAGACACAAAGGAAGGAGTCGAGAAGCACTCAGAAGTAGAGGTGGTTTAGACTTGTCATCCTGGGTACTCCTGGGAGCAATTTGCACTCAACACACACATCAGGCTCAGGTCTATCTAGTTACTACAAAGCTTTTAGTGCCATTTGCTTTTCCATCAGTGTAATGAATTATGACACATGGTCATTGGGTTTATCAATAATGTGCCCCATAAATCCAGTTAGCATTTTCTTCTGGGTGCTGCACTTTGGGAAGCTGCTTAAGTACCTTGAAGGTCCTTACCAAGCTCTGGCCTTGAATCTCAAGGAGGGTCTGAGACACATCAAACTCTTGACTGAGTATAACATTATCACTCTGATTTGTTTTTTGTGCCTGTCTGGAAGCTGTTCCAATGATAGATCTTATAGTATAGTTAAGGATCTCTCTTCCAGGGGGTCCTGTCATTCTTAGAAGGAGTCCTGCACTAAGGGAGTGATTATATTTGTCACTGGTGTTTCTGTTTGCTCAGTGTCACTTTCTTTGGGAAACTATCCTTTGTCTGTGTTGCAAGGCCCTGATGTGGCTGTCAATCATGGAACTCTGAGCACTGACTATAGGGATGGGTCCCTGACCTCTTCTGGTCAACCCAGGTCTCTCTACTGGGAATCTGAGTCTTGAGCCAAGACACAGAGGTGGGAGGTGATTGAAGCAAAGTCATCTACTTTGAAGGCTGTTGAGTTTCTGCTTCCCGTTATGTAAAATTTTTTTTCAGGTTTATTTAGGTATAATTGGCAAATAAAACTATAAGATAAAGTGTATACTGTGATGAGTTGATATGCATGTACATTATGAAAGGAGTTCCCCTATCTGGTAATTAACATGTCTATCTATATATTTTTGACTGTATCTATATCTATACTTATACCTATACCTATATCTATATCTACTCTCCTCTTTATTTCCATGACCTTCCAAGTACCCTTTTTGATAAATATTAGTTCTTGCTTGAGTATGTCAGGGTAGCTTTTCATAGCTTGTTTTATTTTATTTTATTTTTTTATGCATTTTAACATTGAATTTATTGGGATAGCATTGGTTAATAAGATCATACAGGTTTCAAATATACAACTCTATAAACCATCATCTGCATACTGTATCATGTGCTCACCGCCCAAACTGAAGTCTCTTTCTGTTGCCATTTTTCCCCTCTTTGCCCTCTTCCACTTTCTCCCACCCTCCTTTCCCTCTGGCAATCATCATAGTTGTCAGTGTCTATGTGTTTTATTATTATTTTTGTCTTAACCCCTTCACCATTTTCACCCAGTCCCCTACCCCTGACTCTTCTAACAACTGTCAGTCTGTTTTATTTTATTTTGCTTTATTTTATTTTATATATATTTGTTGATTCTAGATAGAGAGGAGGGGAGACAGAAAAACATCAAGACAAGAGAGAAACATTGATTGGCTGCACCCTGACCAGGGATTGAACCTGCAACTTTTTGATGTATGGGAAATACTCCAACCAACTGAGCCACACCCAGGCGGGGCCATCAGTCTGACTCTGTCTATGCTTCTGTTTCTGTTTTGTTTGTTGGATTGTTTTGTTCCTTCAATTCCACATGTAGGTGAAATCTTGGCTATTGTAAATAATGCTGCAGTAAACATAAGGCTCCATATAATCTTTCAAATTAGTGTTTTGGGTTTCTTTGGATAAATTCCCAGAAGTGGAATTGCTGGGTCATAAGGCAGATCCATTTTTAATTTTTGGAGGAAACTCCATACTGGTTTCCACAGTGGCTGCACCAACTTGCATTCCCACCAAGAGTGCATGAGGTTTGGCTTTACTCCACATTTTTGCCAACACTTGTTTGTTGCTTTATCAATGATAGCCATTTGACAGGGTGAGGTGAATATCTCATTGTGCTTTTAATTTGCATTTCTCTGATGAATAGTGACATTGAGCATCTCTCCATATGTCTATTGACCATCTGTATGTCCTCTTTAGAGAAGTATCTATTCAAGTACTTTGCACATTTTTTCTTTTTTTAAGTATATTTTATTGATTACGCTATCATAGTTGTCCCATTTTTCTTCCCTTTATCCCCTTCTGCCCTGCACCCCCCCAATGCTACCAGCATCCCCCCACTCCTCACACTTAGTTCATGTCCATGGGTTGTACATATAAGTTCTTTGGCTTCTACATTTTCTGTATTTTTAACCTCCCCCTGTCTATTTTTAAAATATGTTTTATTGATTATGCTACTATAATTGTCCCATTTTTTCTCCCCTTTATTCCACTCTGCCCTGTACCCAACCCCAGCATTCTTCCACCTGAGTTCATGTCCATGGGTCATACAAATAGATTCTTTGGCTTCTCCATTTCCCATACTATTCTTAACTTCCCTCTGTCTATTTTGTACCTACCACTTATGTTTCTTATTCCCTGTACCTTTTCCCCCATTCTTCCTCTCCCCTTCCCCACTGATAACCCTCCATGTGGTCTCTATTTCTGTGAACCTGTTCCTGTTCTACTTGTTTGTTTAGTTCATTTTGTTTTTGTTTCTTTAGGTTTAGTTGTTGATAGTTGTGAGTTTGTTGTCATTTCACTGTTCATAGTTTTGATTTTTTTCTTAGATAAGTCCCTTTAACATTTCATATAATACAGGCTTGGTGAGGATGAACTCCTTTAACTTGACCTTGTCTGAGCAGCACTTTATATACTCTTCCATTCTAAATGAAAGCTTTGCTGGATAGAGCAATCTTGGATGTAGGTCCTTGCCTTCCATGACTTTGAATACTTCTTTCCGTCCCCTTCTTGTCTGCAAGATTTCTTTTGAGAAACCAGCTGATAGTCTTATCGGAACTCCTTTGTAGGTAACTGTCTCCTTTTCCCTTGATGCTTTTAAGATTCTCTCCTTCTATTTAATTTTGGCTAATGTAATTATTATGTGCCTTGGTGTGTGCTTCCCTGGATCTAATTTCTTTGGGACTCTCTGAGCTTCCTGGACTTCCTGGAAGTCTACATCATTTGCTAGATTGGGGAAGTTCTCCTTCATTATTTGTTCAAATAAGTTTTCAACTTCTTGTTCCTCCTCTTCTCCTTCTGACACCCCTATGATTTGGATGTTGGAATGTTTAAAGTTGTCCTGGAAGTTCCTAAGCCTCCCCTCATTTTTTTAAATTCTTATTTCTTCATTCTTTTCTGATTGTATATTTTTCCTTCCTTCTGGTCCACTCCATTGATTTGAAACCCAGTTTTCTTTCCATCACTATTGGTTCCCTGTGCATTTTTCTTCATATCACTTAGTGTAGCCTTCATTTTTTCATCTAATTTGTGACAAAATTCAACCAATTCTGTGAGCATCCTGATCACTAGTGCTTTGAACTGTGCATCTGATAGGTTAGCTATCTCTTGGTCATTTAAAAGTATTGGCTGTGGGGCTTTGATCTGTTCTTCCGTTTGAGCCATATTTTTTTTGGGGGGGGGGATCTGGTTGCACCTGTTATGTATGAGGGGTAGATCCTTAGGTGTTCACTAGTGTGAGGCAACCCAGTTGCTGGGTTGTAACGCTGTATGTGGGGATGGGGTCGGATAGGGAACAATGCTGTTTCTTCCACTCTCTGTTGGATTTCAGTCCCCTCTGCCACTTCACACAAGCAAATTGAGCCCTTCTGGTGCTGGTTCCCGGGTGGGTGGGCTTGTTTATGTTCTAGGACTCTGTGGGTCTCTCCAGCAAACTCTCCTGTGAGGCTGGGAGTCTCTCCCAGCACCTCAATCTCCACAAGTGTTTTCAATCAGTGCTTTTAGGCTTTATTTCTTGGTGCTGGGGCCCTGGGTTGTGTGGTCTATCTTGCTGCCCATTTTCACCTGGTTTATCTGCACATGAATGTGTTACAGTGACAGCCAGCTGCCTTGAGTGCTCCTCACTGGGTCTGCTCATTGCCTCCCCACTCCTGCGCCTGGGGCTGCCACCAGGGTCTGCTAGCTGCCACCTACACCCTGCATGCCTCTGTCTGCCAGTAGCTGCTTTTTCCTGCCACAACCCCTCACCGTCGACTCTGCCCCTCTTACCAGTCTGGATGAATGGTTGTCAGGACTTCTGTACAGTTCAATTTTCTGTCTGTTCTGGTTGTTTTTTTTTTGTTTTGTTTCTAAATTTTTGTTGTCCTTAATTTTGGTTGTGCGAGGAGGCAGTGTGTCCACCTACACCTCCATCTTGGCTGGAAGTCCATATACATCCATTTTGACTAGAAGTCTTTGTCATTTGTCAAATATTAATTGATCTTAATTGCATGAGCTTATTTCTGAGCTCTCTGTGCTGTTCCATTGATCTCTATGCCTGTTTTCATGCCAATAGCATACTGTTTTGATTACTATGGCCATATAGTATAGTTTGATATCAGCTAGTGTAACACCTCCAACTTCGTTCTCGTTTCTCAAGATTGCTGAGTCTATTTGGGTTTTTTTGTGGTTCCATATAAGGTTTCGGGAAATTTGTTTTAGTTCTGTGAGATATGCCATTGGTATTTTAATAGAAATTATGTTGAATCTATAAATTGCTTTGGGTAGTATGGACATTTTAATGAAGTTAATTCTTCTTATCCATGATTGGTATATGCTTTCAATTATGTGTCTCTTCCTCAGTGTCTTTCTTCAGTACCCTATAATTTTCTGATTACAGGTCTTTTATCTCTTTGGTTAAATTTATTCCTAGGTACCTTACCTTTTGTTGTAATAGCAAATGGGATTGTTTTCTTATTTTTTTCCTGACGGTTCATTATTGGTGTATGAAAATGCCACCAATTTCTGAATATTTATTTTGTATCCTGCTACTGTGCTGAATTCATTTATTAGTTCTAATATTGTTGTTGTTGTTGGAGTTTGGAGTTTTAGGGTTTTCTATATACAGTATCATGTCATCTGCATTATTGACAGTTTTACTTCCTCCTCCAATTTGGATGCCTTTTATTACTTCTTCTTGTTTGATTTCTGTGGTTATAACTTCCAGTGTTATGTTTAATGAGTGTTGAAAGCAGACATCACTGTCTTGTTCCTGTTCTTTAAATTTTTATTTGCTAATTTGAGAGAGAGAGAGAGAGAAACACCGATTTGTTGTTCAACTTCATTATGCATTCATTAGTTGCTTCCTGTATGTGTCTCATTGAGGATCTAACTCATAACCTTGGTATATCTGGATGATGCTCTAAACAAGTGAACTACCTGCACATGGCTGTTCCTGTTCTTAAGGGAAACACTTTAATTTTTGCTCATTGTATGTTATTGGCTGTGGGTTTGTTGTACATGGCTTTTATTATGTTAAGGTGATGTGGACCCTGGCTTGTGGGGCCCCACAACATTGCGGATGAGGGACAGACATTCACACAGACTACCGAGTCCTATGGAGGAAAAGGGGGAGTGGCTTTGCTCTCAAGAGGAGCCAAAAGCCACGGCCTCCACCATGACAGGCCTTTATCTCTTTTTCTCATCACATTACATGATGGTCCTCATTTACTATGCACAGGTTGACTTTAGGTGGTTACCTTTTACAGAAAACAAAGGAGCCAATGCTGCTAATCACATCACAGAAGGAGGATATTTGCAAATGGAAAGGGAAAAGTAGTTGAACCAGTTACACTCATCCTTGGAAGGTTTAGCATGGATTTTAGGAAGTTTCTTTGCAGTAAATGTTTGCTGCAAATCAAGGTGAGGGAGTTTTAGCAAAAGCTAGACTCAAAGTGACCTAGGCACATTGTAGGCCTGATTCCCCATGGGAGAATCTATTTGTGGGCGTGGGTCCTGTGAATCTCCAAGTGGGAGCTGGGCCCACGCCATGCAGAATCGTCTCCTGCATTAAGGTATGTTCCCTCTATTCCCACTTTGCTGAGAGTTTTTATTATAAATGTGTGCTAGATTTTTATCAAATGCATTTTCTGCATCTATTGATGTGATCATGTTTTTTATTCTTCATTTTATTTATGTAATGTATCATGATTATAGATTTGGGAATATTGTACCAACCTTGCATCCCCAGAATATATTTCACTTGATCATGGTGTATGATCTTTTCAAAGTATTGCTGGATCCAGTTTGCTAATATTTTGTTGTAGATTTTAGCATCTATGTTTGTCAGAAATATTGGCCCATAATTTTCTTTCTTTGTAGTGTCTTTATATGGTTTTGGGATTAGTATAATGCTTGCCTCATAAAAAGAACTTGGAAGTCTTCCCTCCTGTTTTTTTGGAATAGCTTGAGAAGGATGGGTGTTAGTTCTTCTTGGAATGTTTGGTAAAATTTACCTGTGAAGCCATCTGGTCCATGACTTTTATTTGTTGGGAGGTTTTTTTTTTTATTACTGTTTCGATATCATTAGTTGAAATTGGTCTATTCAGATTTTCTTAATCTTCCTGATTCAGTTCTGGAAGATTGTATGTTTTAGAACTTTATCCATTTTGCCCAGATTGTCCAATGTGTTGGTATATAGTTTTTCATATTATTTTCTTACAATCCTTTGTAATTCTATGGTGTCAGTTCTTCTCCTCTTTCATTTCTGATTTTATTTATTTAGGTCCTCTGTCTTTTTTTCTTGATGAGTCTGATTAAATGTTTGTTGATCTTCTTTATGTTTTCAGAGAACCAGGTGTTTATTTCACTGATTATTTTTGCAATTTTTTTAGTTTCTATGTCATTTATTTCTTCTCTGATTTTTATTATTTTCTTTCTTCTACTTACTCTGAACTTTGTTTGCTGATCTTTTTCTAGTTCTTTTAGGTGTAGGGTTAGATTGTTTCCTTCAGATTTTTCTTGTTTCTTGAGGTAGGCCTATAATGTTAGGAATTTCCCTCTTGGGGATGCTTTTGCTGTGTTCCATAGATTTTGGGTTGTTGTGTGTTCTTTTGTCTTTTGTCTCCATGTAACTTTTGATTTCTTCTTTAATCTCATTGTCAACTCTTTTGTCTCCAAGTAACTTTTGATTTCTTCTTTAATCTAATTGTTAACTCATTTATTATTTACTAATATGTTATTCAGCCTTCATGTGTTTCAGTGTTTTTCATGTTTTTTTTTTTATTGTGGTTGATTTCTAGTTTCATACCATTGTAGTCAGCTTGATATAATTTCAATATGTTTGAATTTATTAAGACTCACCTGTGTCCTAATAACTAGTCTATTTTTTTTTTGACACTTGACCAATTTTTAGCCTTTGGGGGCTGTGGGTTTTTTTTTTTTTATTGATGTTCAAGTACAGTTGTTTCCATTTTTCTTCCTATACTTTTTCCCATTCCAGCCATCCCTCATGTAGTCTATCTTAAAGAATGTTTCATGCGTACTTGAAGAAAAAGTATTTTCTGCTGCTTTCGGATGAAATGTTGCGTAAATATCAATTAAATCATTCTAATTCTTGTGTGGCTTAAGGTTGCTGTTGTCTTGTTGACTTTGTCTGGCAGATCTATCCACTGATGTCACTGGGGTGTTAAAATCCTCAACTATGACTGTATTTCTGTTGATCTCTCCCTTAATGTCCAACAAGATTTTCTTTATATGTTTAGGTGCTCCAATGTTGGATGCATATAATTTTATAAGGGTTATATCCTCTTGTTAGATTGATCCTTTCAGTATTATGTAATGTCCATCTTTGTCTCTTTTTATAGCTTTGTTTTGAAGACTATTTTGTCTGATATAAGTATTGCTACCCCATTTTTTTTTCATTTGCATGGAATATTTTTCCACCCCTTCACTCTCTGTGTGTATCTTTTGCTCTGAGGTAGGTCTCTTGTAGACTGCATGTATATGGGTTATGTTTCTTACCCATTCACCTACCCTATGTCTTTTGATTGGAGCATTTAATCTGTTTACCTTGAGTTATTATTGATAGGTACCTATTTATTGCCATATCATTCTTTATACCTATGTTCTCTTCTGTCTTTTTTTCTTTTCTTTCTTCTTAAAGAAGGCCCTTTAACAATTCTTGTAATACTAGTTTGGTGGTAATGAACTCCTTTATCTATTGCTTGTTTTTAAATGCCTCTAAGTGTTACAAATGTAGATAGTTCATTTTATTATTTTTCTTTTACAAAATAAAATTACCTTTGTGGAATTCTTTAATAATAATGGTGTTGATGATAAAAATATTCCTTCATTATTAATATCTTCTTATTATCCTAAAGAAATAACAATAGCAGCTAATGTTATTGAAGACTTGTTCTTTGCTGGATTCAGTGTTAGGAAGCAATATAGAGACCAAAAGCTTGGGCTTTTCTGGGTTGAAATCTAGGCTCTGTGAGTTCCTGACTCTGTGACTTTGGGCAATTTATTTACCCTCTCTAAACTTCAATATTCTCATCCATAAAATAATATAATAATAGTACTTCATAGGGGTATTATGAAACTTAAATGAGTTAATATAAAAACATGACTGGGGTAAATACTCAATACATGTTAATTCCTTATTGTTAGATGTTCTTGTTAAAAAAAAATTAAAAATGAATCTCACTGAGTTGTAACTTGCCCAAGGCCACACAGCTAGGGCACCATGGGAGCTGGGGTTAAATAAAGTCATTTTCTTGGGTGCCTGATATAGAACCTGGTACATAGGAAATGCTCTCTAAACTCCAGTAGCTATTATTTTTTTAAGCTCAGATTTGAGAGGGAAGTGTGTGTAAACATGTCCCAGAAAAAATTAAAAGCAGAAATTAGGCTCTCTCTCCTCTCTCTGCTCTCACTTTTTATACTTTCCTTTCTCTCCAGAGTCCCTATCAAGTCCCAATTTCAGATAATCTCTGCTCTGTGCCAAGTGATAACTGGGCTATTAGGTGATATTTTAGATAAGTCCTTCTGAAGTCCATTTGCATTTCACTGGGAGAATCTCTGAGACCCTAGTGGCTCTCTCATTCAAAGCATTTAGGGGGCATTGATCTCTCCCTCTGGAGAGACTCTGGAGGTGTTCCTTTGAAAAAGTTTCTCACCTTTACTGAGGCCTCATTAATTAACATCTTGCCTTAGCAGGACTAGTATGTTGGAACAATGCTTTCCACTGATCATTTCTACTTCAGGTTGCAGGAGGTGTAGGATTGCCACACTAGGGGGAAGCAAGAATGTAAAGGGCGGGACCTTATGGAATTATAATAGTGTGTATGTGAGTGTGTGTGCAATAAATAATTTATTTAGTCCCAGATGGTGCTGTTAGTGCAATGCAATATTATATTAACACATATAATTTAATTCTGTCCTCACAGCAGTCCTGAAGTTTTGGTATCATATTCCCATTTTGTGGACCAAGAAATTGGGTGCCATAAATGTAGTGGACATCTGCTGCTGACTTTTCTTATCCAACTTTCCCCCCTTCTTTTGTTATTAGCATGCAGCTCAAGTAGAAATGACACTCTCTCACCTCCTTGTGCCTGAGGACTAGCCAATTTGAACATTCTACCCCTCTGGCCTCTGTGATTGATTCAGGGGTGGTTGTATGAGGCCAGTGAGAGCCAGACATGGAACTTTTGTTGGAGATTCAGGCACATGCTGTCCTTTTTTTTTTTTTGGCTTGAATGGGGCAGCCTATAGAATGTGAGCCTAGAAGAGATAGAGGTATCCTAGCATATCTGAGAATAAAAATTACTCCTGTGAAAGAGAGATGAAAAAGCCAAGACTGGTTTCATTTGTTGTCATTTTAGCCTCTGAATTCAGGCACACCTCAATCCAGAACATCCCCAGACTTTTCAGTTTGTGAATCAGCAAAGTCCCTTTAGTGCTTAATCCAGCTTTCATCTGGGTTTTCTGTCACTTGCAATGAAAAGAATCCTGATGAATCCATTTCAGAGAGTTCTGTGAACCAAACGTTTGTGTCTCCTCAGAGTCCATATGTTGAAGCCCTAACCCCCCAGGTGATGACATTTGAAAGTTGGGCCTTTGGGATATAATTAGGTTTAAATGAGGTCATAAAGATGGGACTCTCATGATTGAATTAGTGTTCTTTTAAGAAGAGAAAGATGCCAGAGTGTGCACTTGCATGCGTGCTCTCTCTCCCCTCTTTTGGGGATACAGGGAGAGGGCAGCTGTCTGCAAGCCAGGAGTAAGCTCTTACCAGGAACTGAATGAACTAGCACCTTGATCTTGGACTTCCTGGTCTCCAGAACTATGAGAAATGAATGTTTATTGTTTAATCCAACTTATCTGTGGTATTTTGTTATGGTATACTGAGCTAAAACAAGGAGAATAAATGCCTTGTATAATGTTACACAACTAGTGAGGAGTATAGCCAGGATTCGAACTCAGGTCTCACTGACTCTCAAGTCCATGATGCCTCAGTGGAAATATGAGAATGGATGGAGTGGATGTTAACTTGAGTGTCAGCCTGGAGAAGAAAGGTTGGTGTCTAAGCAGGCTCTGTAGTGGGACCAGGTGCAGGGAGGAAACAGGTGGCCCTGAAAATGCAACTGAATTTATTTCACTGCTTCACTGAGTCCAGTGTTTGAACTTCACTTGCCAAACTGAATTAAAATGGTGATATTTTGGTGCTTACTATGTGAGAGGCACTGTGCTGATCCCTTTGTAAACATCCTCTCATTCAGTTGTCAGGACCATTCTAGGAATTAGATATTATTATTGCCATTTGACAAGATGATGAAAATGAGTCCCAGAGACACAGATAGTCAGATGGTAGGGCTGAGAAGGAACCTGTTATGAACAGAATTGTGTCCCCCTAAATTCATATATTAAAGTCCTAACTCACAGTGTGACTTGCTTGTATTTGGAGCTAGGAAGGCAAGTAAGGTTAAATGAGGTCATAAAGGTGGGGCCGTAATCTGATAGGATTGGTGTCCTTATGAGAAGAGGAGAAATACCAGGGATGTCTCTCTGGCATGTGAGAACACAGCTAGAAGTGGCTGTCTGCAAGCCAGGAAAAGTCTCACCAGAAACTGAATTTTCTGCCAACTTGATCTTGAACTTTGTGCTTTCAGAACCCAGAAAAAAATTAATTTCTGTTGTTTAAACCATCCAGGTTGTGGTCTTTTGTTATGGCAGCCCGAGCTGACTAATACAGAACCCAAGCCTGTTTGGGTCCAAATCTAATCTTTTTAACCCCCAAGCCAGCTACTTAACATTCAGCATTCTACCCACCCACAGGTGCCCACAAATTTAACATATGAAAAAGAACCCTTACAGAGAGTGGCCTAAGGATAGGCTGCTCCTCAATAGTGCTAGACTTAGTCCTGGAGTTTAAAGCTAGAAGGGTAGTGTAAGGTCATGTCTACTTGGCAGAATGAATCCAAACCTTTTCAGCAGGTGAAAACTAATATTTTTGACCTGCCATCCTTTCTGTCCCATGCACTAGAATCCAACATATCCCAGCCTCATCCAGATACTACAATAAAACTCTATGCTGGGACAGGAATAGTTTTATTTCTATCTAAAAGGCCACATTTAGGACCTCAGTAGCAACTTTCCTTGCAGGAAAAAGGAAGAATAATGAAGTGATGATTAGTTCCTTACAACCCATGACAGACTGATGGATAAATGCAGTGACAGACACAAAATTTTATCTTTCTGCAAGTCTCCCCCAAAGAAAAAGATGTTGTCCTTATAGACACTCCCTGAAACTAGGATGAAAATATGGCAGAAAGCCCCACTGTCTGGGTGACATATATTATTAGGTATTATTGCTGTTATGTTAAGAGCCAGGATTTTGGTGTTCAAACTCAAACGTGGAGTAATTATGGTGCCACAAGACTTAGATAATTTATTCCTGTGTCTCTTCTGCTTTGTTAGCTGGCTGTATTGGCAAAAGGCAAGTGTCACTGAGGGCTTAATAAGGTTTCAGGTTATCATGTTGTGACTATCTCTTTTTGTGGCTCAAATAAACAACATTATAAAATCAATGTATGAAACCTCTATTTTCCCCCCTCAAAAAGCCTTGTTTTTCTGCCTTGAAAGTGTTTTAACTGAGATTGCAATTTAATTCTAGGAATTCTGGAAATCCAGTTATAATTCTGGATCCCTCTTTAATTCTGTGGAGGATCAGGCACATTCTCAGTTATGGTTGGGGAGAGGGTACAAAAGGTGCCTTCCGCAGTGAAGATGAACCAGGACCTTAGAGTCAGGGGTTCTTGATCTGGGCCCTACACTAGAATCACTGAGGAGCATTAAATAAATAGGATACTCAGGTCCTAACCCAGCGATTTTTGTTTGGTTGGTCATGGGTGTGACCTGACACTGGAATTTAAAACATTTTTATTTAAATTTGTTTCAGAGAGAGAGAGAAACATAGATTTGTTATTCCCTCACTTATACACTCATTGGTTGATTCTTGTATGTGTCGTGACTGCAGATCAAAGCAGCAGACTTGGTATATCAGGGCAATGCTCTAACCAACTGAACTATCTGGCCAAGGCTGGGGTTGTTTTTTTGTGTCTGAGGTCATTCTAATGTGCAGCCACAGTGGAGAACCATTGTATAAATGAATTCCAGTGTTCATGGTTTTCCCCTTAAACAGCTGAATATACAGAATGGTATCTATGCCATATGGACACTAACTGTACTTACTGTGAAACTTTGGAAAAATTAATGTGACCTCTCCAAGGTTTCTCAGTTTTCTTATCCATAACATTTAGATAAAAAGAGTGCTTAACTCATAGGCTTGTGGTGAGGATTGAATGAAATATATAAGAAAAGTGTGCCTGGCAGAAGGTGAACATTTAATAATTGTTGGCTATTATTATTACGGTTATTGTTTTCACCAGTTTGCAAAATATGGTATCAGATGATAGAAACTAGTTTTATTTTTAAAAGGGGGCTATTTGTTGACTCATGTAACCAAACCTAGAAAATGGCAGGGGTGGATGTGGCCTCTGGATAATTGGGTCCAAGGCCCCAATACCTTCAATTTTCTTTTGCTTTCTCTTTCATTTCTCCTTCTCCATCTCCTTTCAGCTCCAGGCTCTGGACCAGCTTTTCTGCTAGGAGAGGACGTTGGTTGCTTCAGGTTCATTTGGTACACATTCTAAATATAACCAGAAAGAAGAAAAGGCATTCTTATCACTAGTTTCAGTTGGAAAAATCTTGAGGAAAGATTCTGATTGTCTAAATTTGTGTCTCATGCTCATGATGAACCAGATTGCTGTGGCCAGGGAGGTGGGGCCTATTACTGAAAGGGAGGTGGGGAGGGTGAGGTACTGAACAGACAAAAACAATAGCTACTACAATGATGGAAAGTCAGTTGTAATAAAATGATTGTATTTATTTAATAAATAAAGGGTCCAGCAGAAGTAATGCCTGCTGGAGTGTGGTTGGTAGGGTAATAATATTGGTGTAATAACTTCCAGTTTTTTATGAACATTTCACCTAAAGTGTTATATGGTATGCCTGAGTGTGGTATCATTATGTTACAGACTTACATGCTTATAATTTTGTAATAGAAGATTTTGTAATAAAAAAGAAGTGTTACTTGTGCTGGACCCTGTATTTATTAAGCATCTATTATGGGCTGTACATGGTTCTAGATACTACTTTATGTTATAAAATAAGGAATGGACATCACGTTTAAAAACATATCGAGGTATAATTTAGGTACAAAAAATTTACCCTTTTTATTATGATATAATTCACATAGAGTAGAATTCAACAGGTTCAAAATTTGTGATACTTTATTTATTTTGGTGCTATTGTAAATGGGAAGTGTTGGCCCTTTGACTTTGTTTTTTTGTGAATGTTGACAAACACATACAGTCATGTAAATACCATAATCAAGATATAGAACATTTCAATCATCCCCAAAATTGTCACTTGTGCTTTTGTTGTCAGCCCCTCCTTCTATCCTCTGCCTGTGGCAACAACTGACCTGTTTTCTGTCAGTGCAGTTTTGCCTTTTCCAGAATGTCATTTAAGTGGAATCATATAGCATGTGGCCTTCTTCCATTTAGCATTTGAGATTTATATAGTTGTTAAATGTGTCGATAGTTTCTTCCTTTTACTGCTGAATCCATTGTGTAGGGATATATAGCACAGTTTATCCATCCACCTGCTGGAGGATATTTAGGTTGTTTCCAAGTTGGGTAACTATGAAAGTGTTCTCAGAATATTTGCACACAGGATTTTCGGTGAACTTTTATTTCATTTGGTAAATGCCTACCAAGTGTTGGGTTGCTGAATCATTTAAGTATATACTGAACTTTGTAAGAAATTTCCCAAATGCTTTCCAGAGTGGCCATACCATTTTGTACACCCCCCTGCAATGTATGACTGTGCGTGTTGCTTCACATCCTTGCCTACATATAGTATTGTCAGTTTAAAAAACCCAAACCTTTCTACTAGGTGCATAGTGGTTTCTCATGTGGGTTTAGTTAATGATAAAGATGCTGTAGCTTTTGGGAGGCTGCTAATTTTCCACTCCCATATTTTTTTTTTGGTGGAGTATCTGTTCAAATCATTTAACTTTTTTTCAGACTGAGTGGCTTGTTTCTTATTATTCAGTTTTAAGTATTCTTCATATATTTGGCATATAAGTCCAGATATAAGATGTATTTTGCATATGTTCTTCCCAGTCTGTGGCTTGCCTTTTCAATTCTCTTAACAGTGTCCAAATAAAGAGAAAATTAAAAGTTTGGTCAAGTAAAATTTGTCAATTTTTTCACTCATGGATTATGCTTTTGGTATCATAAATAAAATATCATTTCTTGAGGACTTCCAGTCAAAACGATGGCATAGGTAAAATGGCTCACCTCCTCACACAACCTCAACAAAATTACAGCCACTACTTTTAAACTTTTGTCACAATGTTTTTGTAGTTTTTGATGTTCATGTCTTGTACTTTTCTTAAATTTATTCCTGTCTTAAACTTTTTAATATTACTGTGAATGGAATTTTCTTTTTTATTTTCAGTTTGTTCTTTACTAGTGTATAGAATACAATTTACTTTTTTATATTGTCTTCTGTTTCTTCTTGAGTGAACTTTGGCAGCTTGTGTTCAAGAAATTTAGGTTCGATTCCCAGTCAGGGCACATGCCTGGGTTGCAGGCCACGACCCCCAGCAACCGCACATTGATGTTTCTCTCTCTCTCTCTCTCTCCCTCCCTTCCCTCTCTAAAAAAATAAATAAAATCTAAAAAAAGAAAAAGAAATTTGTGTAGTTGATGTAAGTGGTTGAATATGTTGACATAAAATTGTTCATAACATTCCCTGATTTATCATCTTAGCATCCACAGTATCTGTTGTGCTGTCACCTTTTTAATTCTTGGTGTTGATATGTTATATCTTCTTTCTCTTTTTTTCCCCTTGATCAGTCTGGCTAAGGGTTAATTAAATTTGTTTTTTTTTTTTTAAAGACCAACTTTTGATTTCATGATTTTCCCCTATCACTTTTCTGTTTTTAATTTTTATTGATTTTCACTCATCTTTAGTATTTCCTTCCTTCTCCTTGTTTTGGGTTTAATTTCTTTTTTCTTCTCTTTATTCCTAGTTTCTTAAGATATAAGCTTAGGCTATAATTGGATGTCTTTGTTATTTTCTGACTTAAACATTTAATGGTTTCCCTTTAAACAGTGTTTAAACTATGCCTCACAAATTTTTGATATGTCAGCTTTTCATTAAATTAAAAATATTTCCTAATTTCTATTATACCTTTATTTTTGATCCATAGGTTATTTATAACTTTGTTAATTTCCAAATATTTGGGACAATTTCCAGATAGCTTTATATTATTAATTTTGACTTTAATTTCATCATGGTCACAGAACAACCTTTGCTTCTTTTCAACCTGATAAAGATTGCTTTATTGCCTAGAATATCTTGTTGAATGATCCATGTAGACTTGAAAAGAATGTGTATTCTGTTGTTGTTGAATAGAATATTCTAATCAAGTCAATTAGATCAACTTGGTTGATAGCCTTATTTATTCTTTTGTCTCTTGTATCAATTACTGAGAGAGGAATTGAAAAGTCTCTAAGTGCCATTGTGGATTTGTCTATACTCCCTTCTGTTCCATCAGTTTTTGCCTCATGTTTTGAAGCCCCTTTGTTAAGTACATACACATAATAAGTAGCTTTCAATAGAGTCTGTATGGTACATATATTTTTATTCTTTACTTTTAAACCATCTATGTTTTTATATTTAAAGTGCATTCCTTGTAAACAACATATAGTTTGTTCTTCCTTTTTAAAATCCAATCTTTTAATCTTTGTCTCAAATGCATGTGTTTAGACCATTTACATTTAATGTCATTATCACTACGTTTGTATTAAAATACAACATCTCACTAGTTGGGAATTAATCCTGGTGTTGTTCTTTCTTTCCATTACACTCAAGTCTTCTGCAGATTCCCAGAATGGTCTGTGCTGAGTGGCGGTGAACAAAGGAGAAGGGCTTATTCCATTTCTGGGGAGTGATAGTGGGGTCTCCAGCAGCGGCCAGGTGTGCACAGCTCATTGCACTCCCATCTGGATCTCAAGCAACAGGGGCAGCAATCTGGCAAAATGATAAGGTAGCAACTTATTCAACAAAACTCTTGATGAGTATTGTCTCATTTATATGGTAAAAATGGTTATTACACTTCCAGTGTACCAATGAGAAGACTGAAGCTTCGAGAGACTTAAAAGTGACCAGACCAAGATTCTTCAGTGGCAGAGGGAAGGTTTGAGCCTAAGCTTGTCTGGATGCAGAGTTTAGTATCTTAATCACTCTGTAAAAGTTTTTAAGTAAATAATTTGAAGGCTTACACTATTGATCTCAATTCAAATTGTTATCAATATGTAGGTTGAAGGATGTAATGAAATTTTCAACCTGTGCAAGTCTGTCCCTTCAAGGTAAGACAATAAGAATTTGGTACTATTTTATTTGCCTTGATTAGAGATCCCATAAATTGTGGGAGACAAGGAAACACAACATCAACTGCTACCAATGAATTGGCCAAGAAATGTACCTGCTAATTTGCCCGTTTCTTGGTTTTTTAGAGAAGCAGGAGACAGATGAGTGCTGTAGTAGAGAAAGAAGCTCTCTAAATGAAGACAGCTACTGGTGAGGTAGAGTGATTCTGACATCTGCTAACTGGATGAGTACACTGACTCCACCACCTCACTGCTTCTACCCGGTGGAATCCCCTTTTAGCCAATCCTTGATCAAATAATGAACTCACTACAGAAATAAATTATGAGAAGGCACATCCATTGCTATGTTCGTAACTCAGAAAAATCAGGCTTTTTTTCCATGTTCTATGCTGCTTCCTGTCATGCATAATATAGCAAATTAATTAGTGGATCTGGCGGCATTTTGCTAATACAATTTCTCTCCCTTGCTTGAGGTGAATTATGTTCATGCTTCAGTCACTTGAATATTACTCTTCTGTGTTTGACGGAATTATGTTATCAGGTGATGATTATATTGCATACTATCTGATTCTAATTAACCAGAAAATAGTGACATTGTAATAGAGGAGAATGTTTCACAGTCTACACTCCTCACCCCCTTGCTGCCGCATCCCATTTTTAAAGATTTTCTGAGCTGTGCCTGAGCTGTTTTCTGATGCTTACATAGTCTTACTCGTCTCCAGACACAATGCCTTCTTGGGCCTGCTTCATCTAATATGCAATTTGTTTAAATTGAGTCTTGGAAAGACAGTGTTTACACTTGCCTTTTTTATCAGAAGCTCGCTGCACAATAACGATGGTGATTATTTCTGAAGATATCAAAAAAGAAAATGTGTCATTTTGTTAAAATCATCCACATAACTTGAAAAACAATCACTTGTCTGGGAGAAGAGAAACTAAAATTTTAGTGGGTAAGGGAGAAGTGTACTACAGAGATGAGTGAGGCAAGTGATGTAAAGTGGGGGTTAAGATGATGGGCTTCAAGGGGCCTCAAGAGCTGGGTTTGGATTCAGGCTCTGCCTTCAGCTAGTGAAATCCTCTCTCCTTACCACAATAAGTGCTCGGTGAACCTGATGTCCAGAGAGGTTTATCCGCTTGTCCAAAGTCTAATGATGAAGAAGTAAAAAATGTCAGGACTGGGACATCCACTTTTTCCATGCCACATTAAATATGGCACCCTGATTCCACTAGGTGGAGAGTGAAGGAGGGTTCCTGAGACTCCAATTACAGTAGGTCACTGGACACTAGGGTCTCTTTCCACATGAGGATAAAGATGTCCTTTTGAGTTAGACTGTATTAACCCTGCATGAACCGTGGGCACATTGATGACAGGGAGAGGTTTGTAAAGCCTTGGACAGCTCTGAGGTGAAATAGGCACCATGCTGCAAATGAAAGGCACTTTAATAGTTGGCTGAAAAAAAAATACAGCACACTACTTTCACATTTGAAAGCCCAAGTGCAAGGTCCAGTTGGGTCTGTAGGCTTTGGTCTTTTGTCTTATTTGATGGGTGCTGAAGCTGGGAGAGGTCATCACTGAATGTACTCACTCCTGTTGGGATAATGCTTCCCAGACCACAGGTCTGCTCATTTTCCAGACTATTTTCTTTTGGAGAAACAGACACCTACTTTGCAGTAGCAAATTGTATAATTCAGATTGAGCCTGGCCAGACTTCCCACTGATTTTTCTCTTCCTCAGTGAAGGCCACTTGGCCTCAACCACCTTGTTAGAAACTATTCTTGGCCTGTACACACAGTAGAAAACCCACCTCTACACAGTGGGGAAGATGGACTTATCAGTGCCTATGGGAACTGAAAGAAAAGGGCTGATTTTTCAGGCTACTTGGAGGACCCAGAAAATGAAAGAGAAACTGTTATTCTTTGCAGAATTTCTGCTGTGGGATGGGAAAGGCCAAGTAGGAGACCAAGATACTTAACCTGTATTTACTGAACACCTACTATATTTCAGGTCATATTCTGGGTGCTGGGGTGAGAGCACTCAACAAAACAGGCAAAGTCTCATCTATGGGGGAATTGGGAATAAGCATTTATTTTTTATTTTTAAAATGTATTTTATTGATTATGCTATTACATTTGTCCCATTTCCCCTCCTTTATTCCCTTCCACCCTGCACACCTTCTCCCACTCACATTCACCTCCCTCCACCCCCTTAGGTTCATATCCCTGAGTTGTACATATAAGTTCTTTGGCTTCTACATATCCCATACTATTCTTAACCTCCCCCTGTCTATTTTCTACCTATCATCTATGCTACTTATTCTCTGTACCTTTTCCCCTTCTTCCTACCCTGCTGATAACCCTCCATGTGTTCTCCATTACTGTGTATCTGTTCCTGTTCTAGTTGTTTGCTTAGTTTCTTTTTCTTTTTAGGTTCAGTTGTTCATAGTTGCGAGTTTGTTGTCATTTTACTGTTCATATTTTTTTATCTTCTTTTTCTTAGATAAGTCCCTTTAACATTTCATATAATAAGGGCTTGGTGATGATGAACTACTTTAACTTGACCTTATCTGGGAAGCACTTTATCTGCCCTTCCATTCTAAATGATAGTTTTGCTGGATAGAGCAATCTTGGATGTAGGTCCTTGCCTTCCATGACTTTGAATACTTTTTTCCAACCCCTTCTTGTCTACAATGTTTCTTTTGAGAAATCAGCTGATAATCTTATGGAAACTCCTTTGTAGGTAACTGTCTCCTTTTCCCTTGATGCTTTTAAGATTCTCTCCTTCTCTTTAATCTTGGGTAATATAATTATGATGTTCCTTGGTGTGTTCCTTCTTGTGTCCAACTTCTTTGGGACTCTCTGAGCTTCCTGGACTTCCTGGAAGTCTATATCCTTTGCCAGACTGGGGAAGTTCTCTTTCATTATTTGTTTAAATAAGTTTTCAATTTCTTGCTCTTCCTCTTCTCCTTCTGACACCTCTATGATTCGGACGTTGGAATGTTTAAAGTTGTCCTGGAGGTTGCTAAGTCTCCCCTCATTTTATTGAATTCTTGTTTCTTCATTCTGTTCTGGTTCAATGTTTATTTTTTCTTTCTGGTCCAAACCACTGATTTGAGTCCTGGTTTCCTTCCCATCACTATTGGTTCCATGTACATTTTCCTTTATTTCACTTATCATAGCTTTCACTTTTTCCTCTATTTTGTGACCACACTCAACTAATTCTGTGAGCATCCTTATTACAAGAATTTTAAACTCTGCATCTGATAGGTTGGCTATCTCTTCATTACTCAGTTGTAAATTTTCTGGAGCTTTGATCTGTTCTTTCATTTGGGCCATATTTTTTGCCTCAGCATGCCTGTTAAGTAGTAAGGGGCAGAACCTTAGTTATTCACCAGGGCAAGGTAACCCAGGTCACTGCGTTGTGGTGCTGTATATGGGGGAGGGGTCTGAGAGGGAACAATGCCACTCGTTCAGCTCTCTGCCAGCTTTCGGTCATTTCCTCTGCTACCCACAAGCAAATTGGGCCCTTGTGGTGCTGATTCCTGGATGGGTAATTTTGTATATGTTCTAGGGCCCTGTGGGTCTCTCCAAAAAACTCTCTTATGAGGCTTGGAGTTTCTCCCACTATCTCACCCCTCACAGGTTTTTTAAGTCAGAGATTTTGAGGCTTTATTTCTCCTCACTGGAACCCTGGGTTGCACAGTCTGTCTCACTCCCCAGTTGTTCCTTCTGATTTATCTGCATGCACATATGGGACTGCCCACTCTACCAGCCCCCACCTGGCCCAGTCCTCTAACCACAACCTGTCCTGCCCCAGTTCTCCAGCTGCCAACTTGCCATGAGTCCTCTCTGCCAGGCTGCCCCCCTCTGTCCCTTCTACTGGTCTGGATGAATGTTTCATCTTTAACTCTTTTGCTGTTAGAATTCCATACAGTTCAATTTTCTGTCAGTTCTAGTTGTTTTTTGTTTTTAAATTTGTTGTTGTCCTTCTTTTGGTTATGTGGAGAGGCACAGTGTGTCTACCTATGCCTCTGCTTTGGCTGGAAGTGAGGGAATAAGCATTTAATATAGTGCAATAGAAAGAACATTGGAGTTGGGGTCCCAGCCCTGTCTTTTTTATGACTTTATTCTAGTGGGGAGAGATAGATGTTAAGCAAAATAAAAAGGAAAGTATGTAGTATATTGGAAGGTGATAAATTCAATGGAGGAAATTAAGCAAGGGAAGGAGATAAGGGGAACAGAGAAGGGGTGTAGAAGGTAATGATTTAATTTTAAATTTAAATTTAAATATAATTGACATAATTAAAAAATTTAAAGTGTACAACATGATTATTTTACATATGAATACATTATGAAAGGATTATCACCATTGAGTTAATTAACACATCTATCACTTCATATATTACCTCCCCCTTTTCTTGGTGAGGACATTTAAGTTCTACTTTCTTGGCATGTTTCAATTATATAATACAGTGTTATCACTATAGCCACCATATTTTAAATTAGACCCTCAGACCATCTGATATTTGAAAGATTGTATCCTTTACCAACGTCTCCTATATGTTCCCCGTTCCCAGTCCTGGCAACCACTTTTTTACTCTTTCTATGAGTTTGAATTTATTTTTAAAGATTTCATATATAAGCAGTACCTGACTTATTTCACTTAGCAGGATGCCCTTCAGGTTTATCTATGTTGTGACAAATAACAGTATTTTCTACTTTTTGAAGGCTAAATAATATTCCATTGTATGTATATACCATCTTCTCTTTTTCCTAAATATATTTTATTGATTTTGTTATTACAGTTGTCCCAGTTTTTCCCCCTTTGCCCTGCTGCACCTGGTACTCCACTCCCTGGTACAGCAACCTCCCCTCTGAGTTCATGTCCATGGGTCCTGCATATAAGTTCTTTGGCTTCTCCATTTCCTACACTATTCCAAACATCCCCATGTCTATTTTGTACCTACCAATTGTGTTTTTTAATCCCTGTACCTTTTCCCTCACTCTTTCCCTCCCCGCCAACTGATAACCCTCCAAATGATGTCCGTAACTATGATTCTATTCCTGTTCTGGTTGTTTGCTTAGGTTTTTTTTTTTTTAAGATTCAGTTGTTGATAGTTGTGAATTTATTGCCTTTTTATTGTTTGTAGATTTTATCTTTTTCTTTTTCTTAAATAAGTTCCTTTAACATTTCATGTAATAATGTCTTGGGGATGATGAACTCCTTTAGGTTTATCTCATCTGGGAAGCACTTTATCTGTCCTTCTATTCTAAATGATAGCTTTGCTGGATAGAGTAATCTACATTGTATGTTCTTGTTTTCCATCACTTTGAATACTTCTTGCCAGTCCCTTCTTGCCTGCAGTTTCTTTTGGGAAATAAGCTGATAGTCTTATGGGAACTCCTTTGTAGGTAACTAACTTTTTTTCTCTTGCTGCTTTTAAGATTCTTTCTTTATCTTTAACCTTTGGCATTTTAATTATGCTGTGTCTTGGTGTGGTCCTCTTTATATGCATATTGTTTGGAACTCGGTGCTTCCTAGACTTGTATATCTATTTCTTTTGCCAAATTATGGAAGTTTTCTTTCATTATTTTTTCAAGTTTTCACTTTCTTGCTCTCCTTCTTATCCTTCTGGCATCCTATGGTTTGGATGTTGGCATGTTTAGAAATGTCCCAGAGTCTTCTTATACTATCCTCATTTTTTTTTAATTTTTGTTTTTTCTTTCTGTTCTGGTTGCATGTTTACTTCTTCATTATGTTCCAAGTCATTAATTTGAATCCCAGGTCCTTGCCTTCACTGTTGATTCCCTGTAGAATTTTATTTATTTCACTTAGAGTAACCTTCATTTCTTCCTTTATGTTGTTGCCATATTCAGTGAGTTCTTTAAGCATCCTAATCATCAGTGTTTTGAACTCTGCATCTATTAGGTTGGTTATCTCCATTTTATTTAGTTCTTTTTCTGGGGTTTTGTTCTGTTCTTTCATTTGGGCCATATTTCTTTGTCTCCTCAATTTGGCAGCCTCCCTCTGTTTGTTACTGTGTATTAAGTAAATCTGCTTTGACTCCCTGTCTTAGTAGCATAGCCTATTATAGAAAAGGCACCTGTGAATTGTGTTCGGTGGAGCCTTAGGTAATCACCAGGTCAGGGCAACCTGCTTCACTGCTTGTGGCTCTGTGTATGGACACGGCTTGGAGAGAGGACAATGCTGCTGTCTGGTTTCTGAAGGCTTGACAGCACTTGCTATGTTTCCAGTCACTTCACCTAGTTCTAGGATGCAACTGGCACCCTTCCAGCTGTTGCCCTGGTGTTGACTCCCAGAGTGGGTGAATTTGTATACATCTTAAGACTGTGTGGGCCCTTTAAGTGGAGTTTCCTGAAAATCCAGCAGTTTCTTCTGCTGCCCCACCCCCTATTGGATTTTACAGTCAGAAGTTTGGGGGATCTGTTTTCCCAGTGCTGGAACCCTGGCTGTGTGGTCTGGCCTGGGGCTGAGATTGCTCACTCCCAAGGTGTTGCTCCTGATTTTTATCCACTGCACATGAATGTGGGACCACCAGTGCCTGTTCTCTTGCTGCTACCACCTCTTTGCCCTACACTGTGTCTCTTTGCCTCTCTTCCCCTCCTACCTGTCTGAATGAATGTGGCTTCTTTATTACTTTTACTTTTTACTTTTTATTGTTGTTCAAGTACAGTTGTCTACATTTGCGCCCCACAATGACCCTCACCCCACCCATCCCCACTTCCCACCCTCAAACCTACCCCCTTTGGCTTTGTCCATGTGTCCTTTATACATGTTCCTTGATGGCCCTTCCCCTACTATCCCTCTCCACCCTACTTTCTGGTTACTGTCAGATTGTTCTTTATTTTAATTTCTCTGGTTGTATTTTGTTTGCTTGTTTGTTTTGTCAATTTTGTTCCACTTATAGGTGAGATCATTTGGTATTTCTCTCACCACCTGGCTTATTTCACTTAGCATAATATTTTCCAGTTCCATCTATGCTGTTGCAAATGTGGCTTCTTTAAATTCTTGGTTGTCAGACTTCCATACAGTTCAATTTTCTGACAGTTCTGGGTGTTATTTGTTTTTAGATTTAGTTGTAATTCTTCTTGTGGTTGTGCAAGGAGATGAAGTATGTCTACCTGTGCCTCCATTTGACTCTGCAGCCCAAATTTTCTTTATTCATTCATTTGATGGACACTTAGGTTGTTTCTATATCTTGGCTATTGTGAATAAGCTACAATAAACATAAGAATACAGATATCTCTTCAAGTTAGTGGTTTAATTTCCTTTGGATATGTACCCAGAAGTGGGATTGCTGGAGTATATGGTAGTTCTGTTTAATTTCAGATATAATACAAAAATATATTATATCTATATCTTTTATTAAAATATTTTATTGATTGTGCTATTATAGTTGTCCCAATTTTCTCTTTCCCCTCATCACCCAGCAACTTCCATTCCCCTCAGGAAACACTCTTCGTACTTTTGTTCACATCCTGGGTCATGCATATAAATTATTTTGCTACTTCATTTCCTCTGTTGTGCTTTACATCCCCATGGCTATTCTGTGACTACTAATTTATATTTCTTAATCATCTCATCTCTTCACTGATTTCCCCCAAATCCCCTCCAACCTGGTAACCATCAAAATGCTCTAGATATCCATGATTCTGTCTCTGTTCTTCTTGATTGCTTAGTTTAGTTTTTAGATTCAATTGTTGATAAGTATGTATTTATTGCCATTTTATTATTCATAGTTTTGATCTTCTTTTTCTTAAATAAATACCTTTAGGATCACAGTACCTGACACTAAACTATACTACAAGGTCATGGTAATCAAAACAACCTGGTACTGGCATAAAAACAGGCACATGGACCAATGGAACAGAACAGAGAGCCCAGAAATAAACCCAAGTCTCTACGGTCAATTGATATTTGACAAAGGAGGCAGCACCATAAAATGGAGTAAAAATAGCCTCTTCAACAAATGGTGTTGGGAGAAATGGACAGCTACGTGCAAAAAAAAAAAATGAAAATAGAACACCAATTTACACCTTATACAAAAATAAATTCAAGATGGATAAAAGACTTAAATATAAATCGTGACACCATTAAAGTCCTAGAGGAGAACATAGGCAAGAAAATCTCAGATATATCATGCAAAAACTTCTTTACAGACATGTCCCCTAGAACAAGGGACATAAAGGAAAGAATAAACAAATGGGATCTCATCAAAATAAAAAGCTTCTGCACAGCTAAAGAAAACAGTATCAAAATAAAAAGAGAACCAACTGTATAGGAAAACACATTTGCCAATGATACCTCAGACAAGGGCTTAATCTCCAAAATATATAAAGAACTTATATGATTATACTCCAAGAAGACAAGCAACCCAATTAAAAAATGGGCAAAGGACTTGAACAGACACTTCTCCAAGGAGGACATACAGAAGATCCAAAATCACATGAAACGATATTCAATATTGCTAGCTATCAGAGAGATGCAGATTAAAACCACAATGAGGTACCACTTCACACCAGTCAGAATGGCCATCATAAGCAAAACAACAAACAACAAGTGTTGGAGAAGTTGTGGAGAAAAGGGGACACTAGTGCACTGTTGGTGGGACTGCAGACTTGTACAACCACTATGGAAAACAGTATGAAACTTCCTCAGAAAACTAAAAATGGATCTGCCTTTTGACCCAGCAATTCCGTTGCTGGGACTATATCCTAAGAACCCTAAAACACCAATCCAAAAGAACCTATGCACCCCAATGTTCATAGCAGCACAATTTACAATAGCCCAGTGCTGGAAGCAACCTAGATGCCCATGAGTAAATGAATGGATCAAAAAACTATTGTACATTTACACAATGGAATTCTATGCAGCAGAAAGAAAGAAGGAGCTCCTACCCTTTGCAACATCATGGATGCAACTGGAAAGCATTATGCTAAGTGAAATAAACCAGGCAGTGAAAGACAAATACCATATGATCTCACCTTTAACAGGAACCTAAACAACAAAACAAAGAAACAAGCAAAATATAGTCAAAGACACTGCATTTGAGGACAGGCAGAAAGTGACCAGAGGAGAGAGAAGAGGGAATTTCAGGGGAAAAGGGGAAGGGTTTACAGGAACAAATTTAAAGGACACATGGATAAAAACTAGGGGGAGGGTGGGAAGGGGAGGGAAGTTGGGAGGGAGGGGTGGGTGGGCTGGATTGGGAGTAAAGGGGAGAAAACTGTACTTGAACAATGATTAAAATAAAATTAAAAAAATAAGTCCCTTTAGCATTTCATAAAATAATAATTTGGTGATGAACTCCTTTAGTTTCTTTTTATCTGGGAAGCTCTTTATTTGCCATTTGATTCTAAATGATAGCTTTGCTGGGTAGAACAATCTTGGCTATAGGTCTCTGCTTTTCATGACTTTGAATATTTCTTGCCAGTTCCTTCTAGACTGAAAAGTTTCTTTTGAGAAATCAGCTGACAGTCTTATGGGAACTCCTCTGTAGGTAACTAACTGCTTTTCTCTTGCTGCTTTAAGAGCCTCTCTTTAACCTTTGGTATTTTAATTATGATGTGTCTTGGAGTGGTGCTATTTACGTCTACCTTGTTTGGGACTGTCTGTGCTTCCTGGACTTGCATGTCTGTTTCCTTCACCAAATTAGG
>PVIA01011447.1:0-44334 GCA_004024845.1 Tonatia bakeri
ACGAGTACTACAAAGACAGTAAAAAGCTGTGTGATGGAGAGTGAGGGAGTTACTTCAGACTGTGCAGTCAGGGGGGCCCTCCCGAGGAGGTGACATTTCAACCAACAATGAAGGAGATATTATGTGAACCTCGCACATGCTTGTCTGACTTTGTCTCCCTGATCCGTTGTGGGCACCTAAGCGAGTAACGGTGCCCTCCTACCACTCCG
The DNA here is from genome assembly GCA_004024845.1 of Tonatia bakeri. Classification (NCBI taxonomy): domain Eukaryota; kingdom Metazoa; phylum Chordata; class Mammalia; order Chiroptera; family Phyllostomidae; genus Tonatia; species Tonatia bakeri. Next base: position 210 of record PVIA01011447.1, read on the forward strand.
GCTCCGTGTCTCCTAGCACTTCCTGCCATTGACATGGTCGGAATTTTGGCCCCTGGTCTGCCTGCTCTGGTCTCCCTGTGGGCTGCACCCACTCATCACGACAATGATCCCTCTGCCGCCATTTACACCACGTGCCTGAACTCACTCATCCAATATTTCTACCACAACCCAGGTCTCTGAGAAGCGCACGCCCATCTCCGTCCAGCGGCCCTTGAGCTGCTGCACACAGTAGGGCTTTGGTGTGGGGGACAGTCTGAGCCTTTTCACTTTAGGGATATCAGGAGTGTTTACTTTAGGAATTTAGTTCATCAGTATTTACTGATAATACAAACGTGTGTCCTAAACTTGTTCATCTTACTTTATGTTTTTATGCTTTCTTACTACACAAATTGACTTTTTTTGTTTTGGGAGATTGTATCCATCTTCTTTTTTTAGGTTCTTCAAAAGGTTTTCTAATTTTTTATCCAGCACTTAAATCTCTATTCTTGATATTCAGACATATCTCTGGCCCCCAAATCAGATGAGGCGACTCACCTTCCCAAACTTCTGGTTCCATCTGCTCTGCGAATATTTCTATATTCCCACGTTTTAGAACATCTACCTTACGATATGTTATATTCCTGATGATTACTTGCCTGTGGCTATATATTCAAAAAGACCAATGGCTTTGCCACTGCTCACCGACACGGGAGCTAGTGAACCTTCACGCTCCCGGGCCTGGGGCAGGGCCTGGCGTGGGGCGGAGCCACCACACCCGCGGAAGGAACGAGTGGGCGCAGCTCGTCCCCCGACTCACCGGACTGTGTCACTGGGCAGGCGTCTAAAGAACGCTCGTGGGCTTTTCCTGGGGTTCGTTTCTGTTGTTTGTTTGTTTGTTTGTTCATGTGTTTGTTTAAAGAACAGTGCTGTAACAAAATTTGGCTGAGAATAAAATTCTTGGGTCAAACTCTCCACCCAAGTTCTGGGGCCCTGCCCCACTGTTTCCTGGCACTGGACGGACACTGTGGGCAAGACGTGAGGGAATAATTCCTATAACCTTCCACGGCACCGTCCCTGGCCACCAGTTTTCAAAGAGGTTACACCCTTCCTCCTTCCTGACTGAGGCAGGTGCACCTTCTACTGGGTTCAACCTCTTGGCTCTTCCGTCAGGCGCACGAGCAGGAGGACCCTGAGGCCGGAGAGACTCTGCTGGTGCACCGACACCCCAGTGCCCTGTGTGCTTCGGAGTTCCGGGACATGCTCCTGCACGGCCAGCTCACAGAACCCGCCGCCAACGCTGCAGGGAGTTCTGGAACAGGGAGTGGGCAATGGCACAGAGGTGAGAACCAGCAGAAGGCCAGTACGATGTGCTGTGTCCCTCCACCTGCCCAGCAGAGTCGGTCCCTCAGCACAGGAGGGGACAGGCAGGAGCCCTCGCGCCTTCCACTGCGGCGCCATGTGACAGAGAGGACGCACTGGACTCGGGCTCTGTCGTAAAGAGATCGCCCTCCCCAGAGACCACACCTGACAGTGCACGAGGGCAAAACACTTCCCCAATGACGGTCAGTCAGCCTTTCACGTACTTCGAAGGCATTCTTATTTTTCTGCGGATTTACTCAATTTCCTATCTCCTCTGGCTTTCCGTTCACACCCCCCCGACTGTCTGAAGAACAGTACTCTGACACGGTGGTGAGCACTGAACATGCTCTGGGCCGTCACGAAGAACTGCGTGTGCAGCCCCCCCTGCCAAAGAGAACAAGCACAAGAAACCCCCCCGAACCTGCCTCTCCCGAGGCAGGAGGGAGCAGCCTGCCAGGAGTCGGGTGTGGACACACTGGTGTCCTCCTGTGTGGGACTGTCCCTCCCAATCACACAGCAACAGCGCAGGCCCAGCACTCTGTCCCCTGAGCCACGAAAAGTTGTCAGAAAAGGTCCCAGTCCACATCCATTAAGACACGGACTAAATTAGTGGACTTTCAGATTTACAATTTTTAAGAAATATGCTGCACTGAGAAATTCACTTCTGTAAATACAACAAAGTAAAATTAAAAAATCATGATACTAAAGAGGTAAAATTAGGAGCTTTTTCTTTTTTCAAAATTTTCTCTAGCATAGCAATTACTCGCACTTTTTAATTAAAAAAAATGACAAAGTAAACATGGAAGAAATATTCTTTGTTAACCACTTCGCCATGCTTACTGACACAGGAATAGTTATCAACATGTCAGCTGTCACCCGCCCATTAAAGAAGCATTAACCTCGCCAGCCTCGGGCTGAACAAGGGAGCTCAGAACTGGGAGGGTGCTCAGTGCAGGAAGGCAGAACCAGTGCGAGGTGGCTTTGTACTCAGGATCTCACCTAGATGTCCCAACAACTACAAGGTGTAAATACTGTTACCCCTGCTTCCCGGAGAATGAGCCAAGGCTTAAGGCAATCAATCATACAAATAGCTGGTGAATACTAGAAAAGGACACATTTGTAACACTTTGAAAATGTTCCAATTTTCAGACATCGCTAATTAAAGACTGAGCTTCCTCTTAGCAGAACCACACAGCGAGGAAACTGCGCTGGTGTGGGCACCTTCTGTCTCGTCCAGGGCCTTGGCCTGGTCTTCCTTTCTGACCCACCCTGAGGTCCCTGACCTGTGATCCTAAAACTGCGTGCACCTTTTCATGTTCGAGAGACTGCTCCCCCGAGACCAGCGCTCCCGTCTAAACCATGTCCCAGGTCCCTGGACCCTGCAACAGTGCCCCCACCTGATTCCTTTAGGGAGCACTCCACCCGCTCTCCAAGGGTGCAGAGTGTCTGTCGTTCCAAAAAAGGTTCAATTCAGCACCACTGGCCTCGTTCTCTGAGTCACCTCAGTCACCCTGCCCACCTGCCCTGGATTCCAGTGTCTCCCTAAGGGGATGTGAACTCTTGCTGCACCTGAGCTCCATGCTCTGCAGCCCGAAAGCAGGCCTGCCCTGGACCCCAGAACCCGACCAGACCCAGGGCCTCCACGAGAGCAGGAAAGCTGGCAAAAGCTCACCTCCCGCGGACGTCAGCTCACAACAGCTCATGAATGACGGTCGGTACAAATCACCTGGAGCTGATACTCTCCTATCTGCCTCTGAACATCGTTTCACCCTTCTACTGGCCTGCCAGCTCCTCCAAGTCCAGCGTGGAACACTGTGCGCCCATCAGATACGGAGTGGGGAGTCCGTGAACAGTGGTGGCCAATTCACTCATCAATGTCATCACATTACAGGGGCGGATCTGGAGGTGCGCTGAGGAGCAGAGCACAGTGAGCCCTGTCTTTTAAATTGTAGCCCAGAGGCACTGCACAAGGGCCTGTTTTCCTTCCGAGACAGCTTCTGCCAGTTCCTCGTAACTGCCACCTGTCCCCAAGTAGCTCTGAGGCAGCCATGCAGAACAAAGACGCTTGCTGGCTGCGCGAAGCACTACTGCCTTTCGGAAAAGGTGGGCGCCTCTGGGGACCCAAGCCCGCACCTGTGGAGCGCAGCCCTCGGACGCCGGCGTTCAGGACCCCCTGTCGGGGCAGAGCTGCCACTCTCGCCTGCTCCGCCAGTTGGGAGTCCACAGAGCGTGGAGGCAGCAGCCCTCTGCGGGCTGCCGCAGAAATCCAAAGCAGTCCACTTTCTAACTTCCCGCCAGGGGCCACGAACCCCTGTACCGCCTGCCCCTGCCCACGCCTCGCCCGGAGCCGACGACTCACACTCCGTCCGTGTCACGGGCAGGCCCGCGGTGAGCGATCTGTCCCTCACGGGACTCCCTGTTCCTCGGGCGCTGCACTTGATATCTAACTTGGTAATCCTCAGAATTAAAATACGATAAAACACACGCACCACAGAACACATAAAATGGAATTCAATTTTCTCTGAAGGTTCAGGAAGGCACTCATAGATTTTTCAGTGTCTTGGATTCATTAATTATTGCTAACCAGGACACCTGCCCAAAAGGCGCGCCAGGAGAGCTTCGAACAGACCCACCCAGCGACCTCTGCGAGGCGTTTTGCTCTCCACCACCCGGGTCCCACAGCCTTGTGTGGGCACCACGTGCTCGCTCCCGTGTGCGTCGCGTGCGCCTGCACAGAGGAATGCATACATGCCAACGGGAGACATGATTTCATCTGAGTTTAAACTGGTAGGAAAAAGAGAAAAGGAAGCTTCGTGAGTATCCCTGTCACGGGCACCTTCTCACCTCACAGGACATGGCCATGGAAACGGGTGAACATCTGCAAACCCCGCCATCGGTACTGCACCCCTCTCGGTGCCCACTGCAGAGAGGAGCACACACGCCTGCACGAAGGTCAACTCACGGCCCCTCGCCGACCCCTGGCAGAGCGTGGCATTCAGGGCATGTGCTCAGCCCAAGTTGCTGCCACTGTCAATAGCAATGACCATGTGGAATGAGCGGCTAGCAGGTACTGAGTGATGACCATATGGCAGATGCCGTGCGACACCCCGTGACGGTCACCCTCGTCTCACCACTGCATGGGTGAGAGGCTAAACAGCATGCCTGGGCCGCTCGGGCAGCAAAGAGACCTGGGTTCAAAGCCAGGCAGTCCGGCGCCAGAGCCTGCAGTCTGGCGCCAGAGCCTGCTGTCTGGCCTCTGCCTCCCAGCTCATTTCCATGTGCACTGTGTTCTAAACCCCAACTCACTGTAGACTGCTAAGAGTGAGGCTGGCCCCTGGACCCTAGCTGCAGGGCGAGTCCCCAGATTCAGAGGCTGCGGCAGACACACCGCCCAGAGCCCTTTGGGCAGCTGTGGGAGCGCAGCCCACGTGCAGCCTCCGGCTGCCGGCTGCTTCAGGGTCAGGCACGGACAGTCACTCTCTGAGTCGACACCAAGTCCCGGAGACCCGGAACGTCATCACACTGCTGCACCCTGCTAAGAGTGGGGGCCCCCAGGCTAGGTAACAGATGGAGCCCTGGCCAAGGCCCAGTTTACAGGGGTCTGCCCACTGGCTCTGCAGACCCATCTGGTGGTACACAACCGATAGCAACACACTTTACCGTGGGCACAGCCAGCACACCGGGTGCCTGGTCTGTGGGGTGAGGCCTGCTGCAGTGGGAAGGCCAAGCGGAAGTCTGAGATTACGCTGGCCAGACGTACCCCTCCCCCTAAGCCAAGAGAGCAAATTGAAACCAGCCTGCATCTCAGGGTGGTGGGGAGGGTTAGCACCATTCCTGAAGGACGCAAAGGACACGGGGCAGCGGTCACGTCTGTTCACCTGCCCAGCCTGACCCCGCAGAAGCCAGGCGGGTGCCGCAGGGTGACTGCAGCACCACGTCCTGGCCTTCCCGGGGCCCCCTGGGTCTGGAGACTGAGGCAGGGGTGTCAGGGCCCAGGGCAGCCCTACGGGTGGCCCTCACTCCCTGTCTCCCAGGTGAGACAGGCTTCGCTGGTCCTGCATCACACCGCGCGGTCTTCCCCTGTCCAGCCCTGCTTCTCCCCCCCTTCCACAGGTGCGGGTACCTAACAAATACAATGCACCCCAAACTCCGGCTCGGCACCTGCTTCCAGAAAACCCAATCCACGACGCAGGTGAACACAAGGCATGACCCTACCATGCGCAGTTCCGATGTGTGGGTCCCAGGGCCCCGGTGCCCAGGTTTGAAACCAGATCCCCGCTTCCCAGCTGGAAGACTTTGGACAAGGTCTGAGCATCAGCATCATCACCTGGGAAGCCCTGGAGAGTGACAGTCCCTCCGGAGGGTGAACGTAGGGATTAAATGAGTGCCTTTCGTCACTGACCAGTTCTGTGCTCTCCTTCCCTCGCTGTGGATTTGACTCTGGTTGGTAATCTCTCACCTTATTTCTTTGAACTGTGCGTCCATAACCGCGGGCTCATTTGTAGAGCAGAAATATCGGTTCCTAGGAGCTGATAAAGTGTTGCTTCTCTGCCACAAAGCAGTGCTCACAGGGCGGAGCTCCAGGGACCCGAGGGGCGCTGAAACAGAACGCTGGAGTTCTCCGTGCACTCACGTGGAAACATCCCAGGCCATTTGCAAAGAACCAGACACGACGGCAGAGCCAGGCCTGGCAGCCTCTGCCAGGTTCACATGCAAGACCCAATGCACAGTCAGTGAAGCACCCAACGGGGGGGAAATCCCAAGAGGGCAAAATGCAGGTGGGAATTCTGATACCACTGCAAAACATAGCCTAAAATAGCACAATTTTCTTAACATCCTGGGTCTTCTCCCCCACTTCCTCCTCCATTGCACCCCCCAACTCACCTGAGAGTGGGTGTGGAGGCGGAGCACCAGCAGGAGCACCAGGGGACAACCGTGCAGAGGCCCCAGGCCAGGCTCTGCAGTAGTGAGTCTCTGTGAAGAGCACGTCACAGAGCAGGAGGGAGGGGAAGGGAGGGGAGGGGCTGCCTCTGGCTTGCCCAGTCTGGGCTTTCACCGCACTCTGGATACGCCCTCAACAGTGTCAGAGGTTCCTTGGGGGGCAGGGCAATGCCACATACTGTCTAAGTGTCTGCTGCATGAACTGCATTGAATTAATTGGTCTTAGGAGACCTTTAGATTATGTGTCCTTTGTTAAAAATAAAAATAGTACCATAAAAAATTGGTGAGGAGACGCTGATTTGCAAGCACCAATCCCAGCCCCACATCTGGTATGCGAGTCAAGTTCTGTGCCTCATGCCACCCTTGGGTGGCAGGGGTAGGGGGTGGGGAGGGGTGGAGGTCATCCTAAATGACAAGGCATTTCTGCCAAAGAGAAGAAAGGAATTGGTGGCTTTTATTTACTTAATTTCAATTATTCTACTTTTCCCAAGGTGACTGTTTCCCCCCAAAAAATTTTATTTTACATCAGACAGGAAAAGAACATCTTTCTCGAGCTACTGTGCTTGGGATTTATGCTGGCTTAGTAACAAGAAAACGATGAAGTGAAATGTACAAGGGTACTTTCTTTGGAGCCATGAGACCACAACTCAGGAGCGGATGAGTGGAAGGAACAGGACTTCGGGGGCCCGTGAGTGGGGCTGGGGTTGGAGAGGGGCTGTTGCCGAATCTGCAGTAATGAGCCCCAGGTTTCCTCTCTGGGCACAGCAGGCCCCTGTGGGGGGGCAGATGCAGCTGCACAGGAAGTCCGGAGGCCAGGACTGTGTCTGAGCCCCACACCCGCAGTGCAGGGCAGGCAGGGAAGGCTCCAGACATTGGTCGGGCCTGATGGAGTCTACCTGTGGGCAGGGCACATGAAGGCTGTCCTGTCCTCTCGTGACGTGTCCGGCAAGGCTGGAGACTCAGGTCTCACGTAAGTCTGGTCAGAGGCTCAGGCCTGGTCAAGTCTCTCACAGTTACTGAACAGTGAGAAACACAGTTTCTAGGGACAAAGACAAGCAGGGGTGGGCAGCCTGCCTCAGAGAGAGCAGAGGAGGAGCACCGGCCTCAGGCCACCTGTCTCACAGCCTGGTGCCTGAGAAGACGGGGTCTGGGGCACCAGGCTGCCCTGGGCCTCAGGGAGGCTCCTCGAGAGCGGTGGGAGTCAGCTCTCTCCACTATGCGGCAAGCAGGCCCCAGGGACCCAGGGAGCAGGGTGAGCGGGAGGCCAGGCTGCTCCTGCTCGGCTGCTGCTCCTCAGTCACTGCAGCTCGTGCCTCTGTCCCTGCCTCCTAGTCCTTTCAGGGGGGACAGGCGCTGGGCCCATCGCACGCTGTTCCAGCAGCTCTAAGCCCACGCACAGGGAATCGCAACTCTTCAGAGTCCACATCCCCCAGGGAGCTCTGTGGGTTCCCTAGAGTCAGCTGCACATCCTTTTGGGGACGCTAACAGCCTTGTTGCTTGTCTCCCCAAGACTATGAGTTCCTTAAAGGAAGGTTTATTTGCCACTGAGTATCCAGCACCTCGCATTATCAACATTAAACTCTATTGATGAATTTTGAAAATGAATAAAAAGCAGCGTAGACTGCAAATAAATGTCAGTTAAGGTGGAAGAACAGCAGGAGCCTAGGCTCAGGTGGCATGAAGACAAGTGCCCCTCCTGGAAAAATCAGGGCAGACTAAGCTAACAGCCTGCGCCCAGCACCAGCCAGGCCCAGACCCGGGGCTACAACACAAAGACAGAGGAGAGGACAGACGTGGCGAAGAAACACCCAGCAGAGTCAAGCACCACCTGGAGCGTCGGCCTCCTGGCCTTCTGGCCCCTGAGGACCCTTCCCTCTGGCCGCCCCCAGTGACACTACTTAACAGACCCTCACCAATCCATCCACGCGCAGTGGTCGGTCCATGGCAGACTCTGCAGGAACAGATTTTCAAAGCCATCAAAGGACAGGAAACCTGCCTTTCTCAAAAGTAAGTTTTCATGCAGCAGGCTTTAACCTTCTTTCTGCACTTCACCAAAAAAAGGTACACAGATGGCAAACACACACGTGAAGAGGGGCTCCAAACGTGCGTCACAAGGAAATCTGGTCAAAGCCACAAAGAGATGCTGGCGCACACGCATCAGAATGTCTGACGTTCAGGAGGGACCGCCCTCGGCGGCGGCTCAGACGCAGAGCGACCGGAACTCGGGTGCGCAGGCAGCGGTGGCAAACGGCACGACCCCGGTGGGAAACAGGTTGATGACTTCCTAACAAGTCAAACACATACCTACCACATGGCCTAGAGGTGGTGCGCCTGCTTACCCCAAAGAAATGGAAGCACACATGCGCGTGAGGATTTGTACGTGATGTTTACGCAACCGGAAACTGGAAGCTGCAAACTGCCTGACGTCCAGCAGTGGGTGGGAGGGCAGGCAGGCTGTGGGGCCTGCGCCCAACAGCACTCCACACAGCAGGAGGAAGAAATGACCTGATACTGGCAACAATGCAGACGGATTTCAAAGAAATCGTGCTGACTGAAAAGGCCACATCAGAAAAGAAAGAATATAGCCTGGCTGGGTAGCTCCGTTGGTTACAGCATCATCCCGATACACCAGGGCTGCCGGTTCAATCCCCAGTCAGGGCACATACAAGAATCAACCAGTAAATGCAGCTATGAGTGGAACAACAAATCGATGTCTATCTGTCTCTGCTCCCCTTCCCTCCCTCCTGCCTTTCCTCTCTCTCTAGAAATCAATTTTTAAAAAGTGTGTACTGTAAAAAAGGATTCCATTTACATAAACTTCTAGAAAATGCAAACTAGTTTACAGTGACAGAAGAAAGCAGCCCGATGGTCATCTGGGGACGGAGGTGTGGGGGGAGCAGGACGACAGAGGGCAGAGGCATGTCTGGAGCGATGAACATGTTCACGACCTTGATTATGGTAAGCTGGTAATGGCTTCACGGGTGCACACACATGTGGGAATCCACGCACTGTAAACACGCACCATACAGAAAAGACGACACAGTGGACCTGCGGTGAGCCGAGCTGTGTCCCTCTTATTTACACAGCTACGTGTGCAAGTGTCTGCAGCGACAATGCATCAGGCTCAGTTACTGACGCTAACTTAACTGGAAGGACCAAACCACTGGTATGAAATAAAACTGCTTTCAAAGGAAAGAAGTAAAATGTCAGCGGACTATCTTTCCCTGGGACCCCGTGGGTCACCAGCCAAGAGCAGTCAGGGAAGTGACTGGCACTGACAGCACAGGGTACGTCTGGGAGCCTGCAAGGAAGCACCTGAGCTGGGACCCACCTCCTGCTGCATCCCACTTCCAGCGGGTCCCCGTCCGTGGCCTTGAGCAGACAAGCTCTGACACGTCCTCCCACACCGACCACTCCTGTACGTGTTGGCCCCTCTTCCCCAGGCCCCTCCCAGGGCAGTGGCTGGACCCTCAGGGGCAAACAGGAATCGTCCTGGGAAATGTTTAAAAATATGGATGACAGGGCTGCTTCCTACAAGGGCTCCCCGGCAATTGTCCCGTACGGCCTGGACTGGGAACTGCTGCTCTCAGGGACCACTCCTCTCTGGGGAGGGCTGAACGCCCCACCTCTGCCAGGCTGACCCCTTCCTAGCTCACTGAAACCTAGCTGTCAGAACGTCCCAGGGTGCGTCCCAGGGTGCGCACTGACCTTGACAGCTCATCCCAAGGACCGGCAGGTCCTGCGCTCAGAGCTTAACCAAGGCGGAGAGACAATGGCGCTAGCCACGCCCTGAGGTGTGATTTACTAAAGCCTTGGGAAGCCAGAAGCAAGTACACTCCCTACCAACCACAGGAAGGACTCTCAGAGTGGTGGGTGCCACCAGATCAGAATCCGTGCTGACAGACTCAGCTCGGGGACAAAGCCTTTTCCCGGGCACACACACCACTGAGGTCGCCGTGTCTGTGGGCACGTGGAACAGTTTCCGCCCCAGGTGAGCAGAGACACTGGTCTGCTGCTTCTTGATCGCGTATAACCCTAAATAGGGGCTTTCTGGGCCAAAATCTGTGGGTGACTAATAGCTTACACAGCAGAGACAGAAAGAAACGGAGACACATCAAAAGACCAACAAAATAACTTTCATTCCAGGAAAGAAAGATTTAAAAAGAGAAAGGGTGTTTCACTTATGAACAGCGGTGGTTGGAAATGACAGTGTGAAATACTAATAATCCCGAAGCTCTCTTTGTTATGCAAAAGGGGATTAAAAACCCAGCGCCCATCTGACGAGCTACACTGTACAACCACCACCTCTTCTCTTCCTTTGCCCAGTAATGGCCACAGTGATGTAATAACCACACGAGATAGCTGTCTTCCTGGGTAACATCGCCTCGTAAAGGATGCAATTAGGGATGCAATGAAATACAGTGTTTCCACTGGTACTACAGGCGGCCACACTTGACGTGGCTCTGGATGGCCAGGTTCTTCACTACAGTTTTCCCTTTTATACAATCACTCTTTGATTTGGCGGCTACAGAAGACACTGAGTTTCCAACTTCAGAACAGATCTGAGGCGAACAAAGGACAAAGCAGCTGGAAGGGAGGCCAGGGCCAGAACCAGGCTAAAAGGTGCCACCGCGCCTCATGGCAGGCAGGGCAGTGGGGTGGCGGGGCTCCGGCCCCAGACTCCTCTGGTCTCCCTCCACGACCCCTGGCCAGTCCCACCCACTCCCAAGGCTTCTCCCACAAACTACACTGCTGATTACCAAACTCTGTTGCTTTAACAACAATCCAAGCTCCAGACCCATATTTTTAAACATATTTTACTGTGAAATTTTTCAAATTTACACGAAAGTAGATAAAACAGTATAATGAGCTCATGAACAGCATTATGTTCTTACCATCCACTTTCAACAATTAGCAACTATTTTTATCATACCCCCTCCCTCCAACACATTGGAGAAGGCAGAGGCTGGAGAGTTTGAGAGCAAAGTGAATCCATCTGCCGCACCCAAGGTTACGAGCACGTTGGACTCATCTCCCTGCTGGCCTATTTACAAACAGTGCCGCTGCCCACCCCACGCCCAGCAGACCAAGCCCGGCCTTACCCAGCGTTGCAGCGCCTGCAGGGTGAGCAGCACAAACATGCACACGCAGGGGCCCAAGGCCCCAGTGGAAGGTGTGGAACGTCAGGCAGAATCCAGGCCCTCCTCCTGGCTCCCTGCCAGGGGCCAGCACTCTGTGGGCGGACACAGGGACCTGCTGGCCGAAGGAGTTTCCCTGCGCCTCTAGAGCATGACAACCTGACACGTTACAGACTTCAGTGTGCGGCTATCAGCAGAACGGAAAGTGGTTGTCTCTGCACGTGTGCTAAGGAAGCCTAACGACGCCGAGCATTTACAACAAATGTCCCCTGTTTACTCTCCAGTTATTACATGAATGCTGATGAGGGACTCCTCCTTAATTTCTCCCAGAGAGTCTCCTCCTGCCCCAAAGAGGGGATAAAAGATAAGTAATGTGAACCAACTGTGTTTTCAACAGCTACAAAGGACTACCTGAGTTAACTGCATTCTGCTACTTGATGAATCTTCCTAATACACCGCCCCCCACACAGTGCCCGTCACGAGCCCCCAGGGCCTGCTGCTCCATGTGGTAGCAACGGCACGGCCGCAGCCTGGCTCCCGGGCTCTGCCGATTGCCCGAGCCTCCTCATCCCACCCTGTCCGTCCTCACTCAGCAGGGCCAGGCCCACCGCAACTCCAGCCCCTCACCCTTAGGCATTTCTGTCTGTCCCCATGGCTCCTGGCTCCAGGCAAGCAAACCCCCAGTGCTTATTCTTCCGGTTTACTAACAGCACAAGCAGTGCAAACGCAGGTCCTGAGCATCTCGTAAAAAAATGTCCTGTGCCTCTGCAGCTGGGACGTGTGTGCGTGTGCGGGGGTGTGCACCGCAGCACAGTGGGCAACTAGCCCTTAAGACTCGTTCATTCATTCATTCAGCCATCAGCCCTGGGCCAAGGCAAGGCGGCAAAGGAGATGTAGAGAGCCCTGGTCCCCTAGGAGTTTCCAGTCCAACCGAGACCCGGGGCAGGTAGTGGCAAACGTCGTGGGGTGGCGGGGGCAGGGGAGGGGGCTATAGAATGAAAGCCTAACAGGAGTCACCAGCTGAAGGTGTCTTTCTGCCCAGGCACCGAACCACACTCTCCCTCCCCAGTCACTGACAGGCCGAGAGAGACCTGGTCTTTCCCTCCCGGCCAAAAATATGAGCACAAAACGCATGAAAAAGGACATTTCAAGAAGTATTTCTGAGTGTCTCCTCCAGGCCCTGGAATGAGAAACTAAAAGAGCAAGGCTGAGCACAGAAGGAAAACATTCTACCCCTAGCCTCAAAACGCCTTCCGACTGTATTTCAAGGAAAATGGGAAACAAACTAATATGAACAGCAACATAAATAAATAAATACACACATACATAAATATAAAATAAATATAAATAAAGGGAAAAACAAGCAGAGGGAGGAAATGAAACGGGGCTTGTGCAGTTTAACTCCGCACCCGATGGGGCAGGGCCCTGGGCCTCCCTGGGCCCCGTCTGAGCCCTGAACACCCAGCACTGCCCACAGATGGTTTCTTTCTGCCACTGGGTCAACATGGTGTGATAGCATTTTATGGTGTTCTCCTCCCTTTCCTGGCCACAATTACAAAACCTAAAATATTTAGGTGCACTTCAACCCTGCATAGAAAGCGCGGCCACAACTGACACAGACAGAGTCCCAGGCCGAAGGCCCATCGTCCGGCAGCCCTGGCTGGCCGGGGGGCCCTGGTGGGCCCTGTGCGAACGCGGGGCCCGGAGTTTCCCACCGCTCCTGGAGACGGCGTCAGTGTCGCAGGGAAAGGCGAGAGCAGCATCGAGTCAGACGGACACACGGGCTGCTAATAACCGAGCTCTGCAGGGCCGGATATTGGAAACTGATCTCTTCCTTATTAGCCCAGTCCCACACTGGAGGGGAAGATCTCTCCCTGTTCTAGAATGCAAACAGTGTTGTAATCTTTAATTATATTCTCAATTTCAGCTCTTCTGGAGGGTTACAGCCACCAAGGCCAAGGATTATTTCTTTATTACATAGCCTCTCAGTGGTATTTAATGAATATTATTGCTTAACACTTGCCAATTGGGGAAAGAAGGATTTGGCAAACTTCTACCCAAGTTTTGATGACTTTTTCTAAAACTCAGGAAATTAACAGCTGCAAAGTTCTCTGTTTCTTTTTGGGGACACTCCATACAGGCTCACCAGCCCAAGCTGGGGGGAGGGGGTGTCCGCCTGAGCCATCAACACCCCTGGAAAGGGGACTCAGGACATGATGCTCTGTATTTCGAAAGCTCAGGGCAGAGAACCAGCCCGCTCCTCACTCGGGGCTGCTCCCCTGTTATGTGCTCAGAGGGAAACTCGGCCCCAAGGAAGAACGATGCCAAATATACTGACTTATCAACATGTAACAAAGTCTGCCCTCAGCAAAACATCGAGACCCTTGGGGGGAAAAACAAAGCCCCAGCCATCGAGAGGAAAACCGGCCCCTGAAGGAAGCATGTGCATAGCCACCATTCAAGCACCACCTGCGTGGAGGCTTCTGCAACAGCGGGGCAGCGGGAGGGAGCAGCGGTTTCAGGTCCGAGTGGCGGAGGATGGCTCCCAGAGGGCGGGTGGCCTTGAGAGTCAGACACACAGAGAAGACGACACGATGGCCGGGAAGAGGCTCGGGCTCCATGCGCTTCACCCTGCCGGTCTGCTTGCTCGGCTCACAAAGCCACAAAGCCCCACCTCATTCGTCACCATCTCCCGGGACTGGGTGAAGTTGCTGCTCTGCTCCACGTGGCCTCCGTCTGGTCTCACGGGAAGCAGAGGGCGGGCCCAGCCTCTGCCTTTCAGCCACAGCAGCAGCATTCCCACCCCTGGAAGGTCCAGTCACCCGTGTGAGCACCACGTGTCGTCTTCAGGGGGTGGTCTTTCAGGGAATTGATGTGCGAGGTGATGGCAGAAAATTTGAGTCTTTCAGTTCAAATCCTGGACTAAATCAGTGGCTCTGACAAAGGCGATCTGTTGCTCAAACACTGGGCCCCTGGGCGTGCGTGCTGTTGCCATCCCTGTCACCTCTTTCCAGCAGCCCTGTCCCTGCACGCAGTTCCTGTGTTGTTGTTACTCAAACCTGAGGCAGGTTGCCCAGGAGCAGGAGCGGGACGTGAAGGCGCCCTACACTCCTACAGCCATCAGAGTCGATGCCGCAGCCGGCAGGAATGCACAGACAATGCCACAGGGGCTCTGCAGAACACCGAGGAGCACCATTCGGCGAGAATGAGGAACGGACCACTGACACACACAACATAAATGACTCTCCAAAACACCAGGCGGAGCCAAAACCAGAAAGAAAACTTCTGTGTGACCCTTCTTCTGTGAAGGCTTGGAAGAGGCCACACTCGGGTACATGAACAGAAATCGGACAGTGGTCACCTGGAGGGGTCAAGAAACCGCAGCCAAGCACAGTCAACTGTTTCAAGTTCTGCTGTAAAGAGGTTAGCAGAGCCCTGGCCAGTGTGGCTCAGCTGGTTGGAGCATCATCCCATAACCAAAAGGTTGCAGGTTCGATCCCCAGTCAGGGCACATGCCTGGGTTGTGGGTTCAGTCCCAGGTCCGAGTGTGTGCAATCCCTGGTGTGGGCACATATAATCCCTGGTCTGGGCACATATGAGAGGGAACTGATAGATGCTTCTCTCTCACATCCATGTTTCTCTCTTCCTTCCTCTCTCTCTGGGGAAAAAAAAAAAAAAGAGGAGAGAGGAGGCGGGAGCCAGAAGAAGTGGAATTAGGAGCTGGGCACCCCTACAGGGGAGGGGTTTGGGGTAAGCACGTGGGCGTTCCACCAGGAGTGACACAGGACGAAGGGGAATTCTGACAATGCAGAGAAAGGAGGCATATGCAGAGGCGGCTCGGGGTAGGGGGGAGGGACCGTGCCTCATGGCCAAGCAGAGGGCTGTGCTTGGCTGGGAGCACGGACATCACTTCCGGTGACCAGGCAGGTGGCAGTCTGTGAAGGAGGCACGCCCTTGACGTAGCAGGGAGGACCCTTCCACCAAAGATAGTGGGATACAAAGAAAGAGCCCAGCTCTACAACTTCCAGGGGATGAAGGTAGTATTTAAGAAAATAACTTTTCTGCCCTGGCTGGCATAGCTCAGTGGATTGAGCACAGGCTGCGAGCCAGGTACGGCAGGTTCGATTCCCAGCCAGGGCACATGCCTAGGTTGCAGGGCATGTCTCCCAGCAACCGCACATCGATGTTTCTTTCTCTCTCTCTCCCTCTCTAAAAATAAATAAATAAAATCTTTAAAATAAAAAAGAAAATAACTTTTCTGTCAAACAATTTTTTATTCTCTCACACATAAATGAGATCTGTGTGTGCAGAACCAGAACACAGAAGAGCTGTCACCTCTGCTCCCACCAAAGGCCAGCATTTCACCCAGCAGAGCTGCTGCAGCCAGGGGTCCCCAGGCTGCTCAGCATGGCCGCACTGAGGGAAACCCATCTCAAGTGTCAACACAGAAGCACACTCAACAGTGCATCATCAAGGTGAGACTGCTACTGAAGAAACCCATGTCTGATGTGAACTAAAGGATGTCTCATTATGCAACAGGCAGATCGCACAGGATGGCCCCTGTCCAGACCGATGGCAGCCCCACCAGGGCCAGGAGCCCAACAAGGGCACCCGGTACTGGGTGCACAGCTCCCTTACAAGAACAATAGCCCCTCTGCAGAAGACCTCGTGTGCGCACTCGGGAACAGGGTGGTGAGCCCTTCATCGGTGCCCTCTGGAAGCTAACAGGTAATAAAGACCTTGTGACGTGAACATGTCTGCCCTCTCACAAGCTTCTGTGGAGGGGAGACAGATGAACCATCCATCCCACACCACTAATCCAATGGGAACGCAGGGGGACTCTGAGTCTTGCATTTTAACAGCAACGCCCTGCACAAACAGCCTACATTGCTGCCATGCCTGCGGTCTCACACACGTGGGTGGAGCTGGTGGTGGTACCAACCTCAACTGCCACCCCCACCGCGCCCACCACCATGCAGACCGAGGGCATGGCGAGTGAGGGTCGCCTCCTCACCGAGAGGGAAACCCGCTCCTGGGAACCCCACAGCCTGTGCAGGAAGCCTCCAGCTCTCGGGTGGAGGAGAGCCAGCAGCCTGCAGCACTGGCGTGGAGAAACCTGGAGGCTCAGCCAGGCTCTCATGCTCTCGCGCTCTCGGCTCAGGTGTGTGGGGAGGGGTCCCCTGCAGTCATCAGGGTGCACGAGCACCCTGTGCACAGGCCCCTCTGGAGGGAACCAAGGTCTCCTGTCAACAGCCGGCACCAGCGGGCCCAGCACATGAGTGAGCCACCCTGGAAGTGGCCTTTGATCCCAGCCCACCCCTCAGGTGACTGCAGCCCTGGCTGACCTGAGTGCCATCTCAGGAGCCCCTCGGAACTGGAACCAGCCAGCCGAGCCATTTCCGGTTCCAGACACACTGCAAGTGGAGGGGCGTGTTCCCTGTTGTTAAACTGCCCAGGAGTGGGCAGTCTGTCGTGCAGCGACAGGTAAGTAATGCAGCAAACCCTGAAGGACTTAGGTGTTGTTTTGAAAGGGAGTTCGAGGGATTTTCTTAATGACAAAGTTATTTTGTGGTTATGTGTGCTTGTTATGAAACTTTGTAATTAGTGTTCCACAGAATACAAGCAGAACATGGGTGATTAATATACAAATTTAAATATTCCACAGATCAAATTATACTATCT
Source organism: Tonatia bakeri (assembly GCA_004024845.1). Lineage (NCBI taxonomy): Eukaryota > Metazoa > Chordata > Mammalia > Chiroptera > Phyllostomidae > Tonatia > Tonatia bakeri. The sequence continues at coordinate 17,309 of PVIA01011447.1, forward strand.
TAAAATCTAACAACTACACCCAATAAATATTGAGAGGTAATACAGAATAGGACAATACAATCCTTTTTGGAGGTTCTTTTTTGTTTTTAAAAATTATATATTATGCCCTGCCTGGAGTGGCTCAGTGGACTGAGTGCCAGCCTGAGAACTAAAGGATCATGAGTTCAATTCCCCTCAGAGCACATGCCAGGGCTGCGGGCCAGGTCCCCAGTAGGGGGCGTATGAGAGGCAACCACATATTGATGTTTCTCTCCCTCTCTCCCTTCCTTCCTCTCTCTCTAAAAGTAAATAAATAAAACCTTAAAAAATTATATATTACGTATGCATAGGAAAAAGTCTAAACAATATCCATCAAAACTTTAACAATAACTTTCTCAGGGTGAAAGTATTACTTTATCTTCATTATCTTTTTTCCCCCAAACCTACAATAAATGTATATATTACTAGTCCCCCCTCTTTAATTACCATTTTTATAATCCAATTAAGCCAGCCGCTGTGCTGTATTGGCGTTTTTGCCCCCGATGCCTGAAACAGCAGGTGGCATGTTGCAGACGCCCCGCGGAAGCACACCAGCCGCCATCAGGTATAGATCCCGCCTGCGGGACGGCGGCCTCTGAAGGCTTCCAGGGTAGCACACGCCCGTGAGCTCAATGATGTGAAAAGGTGACAGTCAATTTTCACAGGAAATTGGCTACCCAGTATAGGAAATCATTTCAATGCTGTATTCTTAGCACACAGTAACCACTTTTCTCTTTGAAACTAAGTGTTTTGAGTGATTTATTATAAATTTATAATGACAGTTGTGAACACCTCTCTCTCTTTTTTTTCCTGGCATGAGAACAGAGTCTGTTGATTGCCTTGCTGCTTAAAATAGTTTCTAAGTGTCCTCATAATAGCGTGTCACCTGTAAACAGGTTTCAAGCCAATGCAAATGAACAAATGGCGAACAGATGGACTGAGCGCTGACTTTTGTCAAGAGAGAGCTCGAAGCACACACTTTCCGGCTCCGGTCTTATGGGAGCGTTGGAAAGTCTTTCTCTTCTCACTGAGTGTCCTGCCTCAGCAGACAGTCCGTGCAGGGGAATGACAAGTTACAAGGCCCATTAGACTCCGGAGAGCTGGAAGCTGAGTCTCCTAGAATCACCACATCGACACACGGGACGCAGCAGATACAGGGATGTTCCCTGAGACGCTTCTGCCAAACAGCGAAGACTCTGTCCCGCCTCATTCAAAGAAGCCCCTGCCGGCTCTGAAGAGCAGGGCCCCTGTGTCTGCAGCAGATGGGAGGAGCTGGTTGGTCATGCTCGTTCTATCCTGGAAGCCACCGTTAATTGTGAAGAAAGTCTGAAAATCGCTGAAGCAGGGGAAGTCTAAGAGTGTCCCCCAGTGAGAGACAAAGTCCCCAGGCCACCCGGCAGCCTCCCCAGGCCCTCCCTGGCCTCTCTCCTCCGCACCTGCCATGTTTCCACCTGACGTCACTGCCTCAGGGAGGTCTGCTTTTGACTGCTGGTTCACACAGGGCCCCCACTCCCATGCCTACGTGGTCCCTTCTTAAGCACCAATCATAACCAGAAATTTTTGCATTGTATTGATTAATTTGTTTAGAGGTGCTTTATTTTGTATCCTCATTCAAGGACATGCTTACTGGTTTTAAAAAGAGGAGTGGGGGAGTAGAAACATCTGTGTGAGAGACGAACATCCCTCTGCTGCCTCTTATACGCGACCCAGCTAAGACCGAACCTGCAACCCGGGCATGTGCCCTGATCAGGGATCGAACTGGTGGCCATTCAGTTTATGGAACAGTGAAACCAACCGAACCACAGCAGCCAGGGTGAGGAGGTGCTTTTATTTATTTTTCTCTTCCCCAGTAAACAAAAAGCTTCAGGAAGATGAGACCAGGTCTGTCTTGCTTGTGATTTTATCCTGGGAGCCTAGGACAGTACCTGGCAGAGAGTAGGTACAATAAGTATTTGCTAATTGAACAGAAAACAAAGGCAAACAAGTGTGCTTCATCTGCAAACACTCCTCTGGACTGGACGCTTTTAAACATGGTTTGCAACCGAGGGTGTAAACGGAACAGGTTTGTGCGGAAGGGCGGGGGGATACTAGGAACGTGTCTGAGTCCAGACCAGCCGGTGGGGAGCACCGCCCCTGGAGGGGTGCGTGCGTGCTGAGAGAAAGCCATCGGTAGACTGCTGCGTCCACCTTTCTGATCCCAAGGCACTGAGCGAGCCTTGGTCCTCATCCTCGAGGGTTCCTGGCACAAAACAACCCACGAGGTAAATGAACGGACAAACTGTGGCATTTTAGAAGGAATACTATGTGGCAACAACAACAAAAAAGAGCCCCCAACCTGGATGAGTCTAACAGATACTATGTTGAGTTAAAAAAAAAGAAAGCTGAAACAAAAGGTTACACATGTGATCTGTTAACTCCAAGTCCAAGGACAGCTAGGTTGAAGAACGAAGCCAGAACAGTGTTGAGTGAGGGGGGTGGGGGCTCGTGTGCAGACTGCGAACAGGAGGAGGAGCCCTGGGCGGACTTGGGCAGTGGTGGCCACCGAGCTCGATCTGGGTGGGGTTACGTGGAGGAGAACATTGTCCTCCGCGTAAAAAATTATCAAGCCATACACTTTGTGAACCTTACAGTTCTCTCTCCGACTGACAAAAGGGCACACGGACTCCTATTTAAAAGAACAGAAACAGAAACAAGTGAGTCCAGCACGGACTCCAAAGCCAGCCCTCCCGGGTTCTGCAGACACCCTGCAGCTCGTCCCAGCGTGCTCCTCGACCGTCCCGTTTGTCAGAAGGGACAGCTGTACTCACCCGCTGCCTGCCGTGCGGGTGTGACAAGGAAACAAAGAATAAGCGAGGAGGAATCTCAAAGTCCCGGGTGGAAAAGTCACACACATGACAAACACGTCAACTGTGAAGTGTAGTATAACTGCTTCATTTAAGATCTACGTGAAGTGTTACCTATGTGCAGGGTTTCTAATTTTAACAGATACTTTTTTTAAAGAAAAAAACAAATGGGCAAAAAGTAACTTTTCATTAGCCAGAAACAAGCACAAAGGAGAGCCCGCAGGACAGCAGCCAGCCCCGCTCCTCCCGCTCCTCCCACCACTCCCACCACTCCCACCACTCCCGCTACTCACTGCGGTGGTAAGACCAGGGTGGTGGGCTGGGCCTTCGGCCTGCGCTTCGCAGAGACGCCCATCTGGTTAGCGGAGCGTTTCAGTGACTGCTGATTCAAAAGGCCGGACGCCAGACCTGCGTGGTACTGCAGCTGTGGAGAACAACAAAGCAAAGGGGGGAGAGTGAGGTTTGGGAAAGGTGGGCCAAGGGGTGTGACACCAGCCACACTCAATCCACTTCACCCCTTTACAACATTTTAAACCACTTCGAATGCGCCTGCTAACATTTCCCTTCAAGGAAGGCATTCAGGGGAGATCATCAGACACGGGAAAAGCAACATGAACAGAGCTACCCATCAGTGTCACATAATGATGAAGGACTGGAAACCACCGAAGTGCCCAATAAAAGCCGGGAAATTGGTTAGTTATAAAAAATAATTTTACTTCATTTTGTTGAATTGAAAAAAGAAAAACAGGTTACACTATAGACAGATGCTTAAAAAGGTGCTCTCTGAAATGTTAACAGTGTATTTCTAAGTCACAGATTTAGAGTAATTTTTACTTTATTTTTTATTATTTTATTTTTTTAAAGACTATTTATTTATTTATTTTTAGAGAGGGAAGGGAGAGGGAGAGAGAGAGAGAGAGAGAGAGAGAGAGAGAGAAACATCAGTGTGCGGTTGCTGGGGGACATGGCCTGCAACCTAGGCATGTGCCCTGACTGGGAATTGAACCTGCCATGCCTGGTTCGCAGCCCGCGCTCAATCCACTGAGCTACACCAGCCAGGGCCTTACTTTATTTTTTACTACTATTCATATATACCTTATTTAAATAGTTATAAAGCTGATGCCATTTTTATAAGAAGATCCATTTGTCCCTAAAGATAAATTAGTTCTGGGAACTCTTGCTACTGCCGAGTCCTGCGTATAAGAAAAACCATGTAACTCATAACTCGTAGCGCCACAGTAAGCCAGGAGGGTGGTGCTGCCATAAATGGACGCAAACACCCCGGGGAGTTAGGGTTCAGAAGCACTGGGCCCCTGTTTTCAGTGGCTGAGATACAAGTGTCAACCATAATAAGCTCAGGAGGATATTTTACAACGACATATACAAATGGATACACACACTGAGGAAGAACAGATAAAGAAGTTAATTTCACTCCTTGTACACATAATTGGAATACAATGGGGGTGAGGAAGCAGCATGCTTTTAAATGGGCTCAGGGCCAGCTTTCTTTGCTTGTCCTGGGCAAACTACTGAGCTTCAAGGTTACTTAGATCATTTTACTTCTCTAGACCTCAATTTCTCTATTGGAAAAGAGAAGTAACTGCCTAATTCTAAACCAAACAGGACTTTTAAAAAAGCCCACCTTGCCCTGGCTGGTGTGGTTCAGTGGATTGAGTGCCAGTCTGAGAACCCAAAGGCTGCAGGTTCGATTCCCAGTCAGGCACATGCCTGGGTTGCACACCACGCCCCGGTTGGGATGGGGGGCGTGCAAAAGGCAACCAATGGATGCTTCTCTGGCACAGCAATGTTCCTCTCTCTCTTCTTCTCCCTCCCTTTCCCTCCCTCTCTAAAATAAATAAATAAAATCTAATTATATCCAATTTGACATGTGGTAGTGACTCCTATCTTCCTCTTTTTAAATCCCATACTTTTGTTATTTTAGATCATAAGGGTTGTCATCAATCTGTCTATCACAAAATTATCCTTGAAAGGTATTCCAATTTTAAACAGATGTAAATAAAACGTTCGAATGTGAAAATGCCAAGCTCAGAATCTGGACTGAGACCATTTATAACATCTAGTATGTTTGTTCCTCCTCTCTCAAATTAAGCAAGGTCTTTCCAACATGTATTTAGAATCAACTGAACATACAAATAGTAACTCATTCTGAAGCTCTGAATCAATTTCTTTCCCAAACACTCTTCAACGGACAGATTTCCTCTGCAGAGTCAGCTACATTACAGCTCATGGTAATGAGACTGGTGACCACCGTTTAAACGGGGCTGGGCCCTGGATGCAAAAGCTAATAGCGTTCTGAAAAATAAATGGCCTCGCCCGCAGCCGTTGGGCTGCACACAGAGAAGGAAAGACAACAAAACCAAATGAAATGATCTGCTTCTTGAAAGTGGCTATAAAATGAAGATATCCAGTCACCCAGTAATGCCGAAATGTCTGTGTTTGGAGCATCCATATTGCTTTTTAACAGCCTCTTGATTTACGTGGTCGATCTGTGGCGGGAGCCTTATGGCTGCACAATACAAGACAAAGATATATCACGTTCATAATAAAAATGGAGCTCCTCTCAGGGTGGAAAAGGGGGGCATAATTTGGTTTTAACAACTCATCTTAGACCAATGAATTTTGCTAGAATTTGTTTTTCTCCTACAGAGTTCTTAAATGGGAAATCGATGGAAGCAAGGGGCAGTACAAGTTTGAAAGACAATGTTTCAAAATGTCAGCTGCTTGGGTTTCGATCTTCCCCACCAGAATTTGCAATGAGTGCAATATGCATGGGGCTTTATGGAATTAAAGGGAAAGACAGCTTGGCAGGGGTCCCCTCCTGGCTCAAGGAGTGGGATCTCCTTCGGACTCTCCTGTGCTTTGTACCTCATTAGGGTCCATGCAAGCTCAGCCCTTCCAGCCCTGCTGACTCTCTGAGTGGAAGAGGCCTGCTAACTGTGCAGAGTGGCAGGATGATTCTGCCCACCTGGCATCATTTTGAGCTTTGTTCAAACAAACAAACAAAAGAAAAACAAAACAGCAGAAACGCATGCTAGCTGCTGCCTGTCTTCGAAAGGGCTCCTCTATGTCCTCCGCCCTGCGGGACAGCGTCAGTGCACGCTGCACCCCAAGAGCGCATGTGGATGGAAGGGCTCCTCTTCCCAAGCCCAGGCCTGCTGACTCACAGTGATTGGGCGGCATTTGTTAATCACATACCCTACCCTGGTTTCCAGGAACACTGCTCCGACTGTCAGGATCTATAAGGGCCCATTAAATATTTACTGGACCGTCTTTATAATGGGAGAAAAGGTCAAAGTTAATAAAACTGACAGGCAGTGCCTGTCCAGCTGGATTTATATATTATTTAAGCAGCAAATACTCCATTCCATGAAACAGTTTAGATCCGAAAAGACTCTTGGAAAATGTTCACCGAGCCAGTGGTTGTAAAACAGCGGAAGAAGTTCAGAGCTAACCCATAAATTAACATTAGGAACTTATCACGCCCCCCAAAACACTGCCATAGGTTTTTTCAATTACAAGTTCTGTAATATTTTCTATAAAAATATATTTCAATAAACATACTTTGTTCCAAATGTCTGTGGCATGGAAAGAACTTTGTTTCAAAAGCAACTTATTAAAGTCCTAGTGCAATTTTTCTATCTAAGATCAGCTCTGCACTAACCAACGAGAATAAAATGAAAATGGGAGAAAAAATAGGTTTTGTTGTTTTAACTCCCATATCGTACAGCTGTGGGGGAGGAGGGTTTATGAGGTGCGCTGGAGGCAGGGGTTTTCATCACGTGGTAAGTTACTGCTCGGTACTAACTGGCGATTTCAAGGTTCTCCGGATTTTGAGAACATTTCTCTCAGTTTCGCTTCCTGTGGTGGGTCTAGGATTTTTCTGTCAGTTCTCAACCTCAAGTCCTTTCTAATCAATTATGTCTGCTCCTTTCCTCCGTATGTGGGACAATTTCAACAACTCACAGTGCTCTTGGGGAAACACTGTTAGGAATCAGAAAAACCTTGACCTGTTGAGTATTTCTGAAACCGAGGCTGCTTCAGTAATAATAAACACGTAAAGGTGCCGAGTGTAGCCAGGCAGGGGTCCCCGTCAACCCTGGCGGCCGGACTGGGAGCCTGTGCAGGAAGAAATGACTCCTGGGGACCATGCTCCTGGGCGCTGCTGCTCACGAGAGCTGTGGGGGCCTGCACGGCCCCCACCCACCCCATGGAACAGGCGGCACTCGCTCTCCCAGGACCGCCCCACTCTGAAGTCTGCCTCGTCTGGGTTCTAAAGGAGTCACGCAGGGAGCTGGTTTCACCACAAACTAGTGAAGTACTGTCCCTACACTTCCACATGAGAAGTGAGGAAACCTTTTACCCCTGGGTAGCCTAGGTCTTTACAGAACTTGTTTTGAAAGAAATCTGAATGATTAACACCAAGTGCAATAAGCTTTAATATGCTTCCAATGACAAACATCACATACTAGAAGGAAATGGTAAGAAGGAAAATTATAAAAAACAGGAATCAAATGCCAAGTTTCTGACTTAAATCTTGGGTTCAGAAAATCTGACGAGCAATCGTGCCCCGCCCCCGCCCCTCTCCTTGCTTGTTTTCCACACCGTCCTAATACACAGAACAATTTCAACAACGCATGGATATCTCCTGCCTGCTCCAAAACCAGTAAAAAACACACATGCTTTATGAGGGGCAGGAGTCTGAGGACAAGATGGAAGAAGGAAACCACTCACGCCGGTCACATCCAGAGCGCTCACTAGGCCAGCAGCGCTCAGTTAGGCCTGGGACCTCCAAGCTCGCGAGCGCAGGCCCTCCCTGGGCCCAGGGCACAGCAGCTCCTCAGGCGGCACCACCCAGCCCCAGCCAGATGGCTTGAATCCTGCGCTGAGGACACCTGACACCCCCAAAATCTCAGAACTCATAAGCCTGATCAATCAAGGTTTGATTCATGCCACTACGAATATCATCGCTTTCTTTCTAGGGTTCACTGAAAACTCCTTGGGGTGGGTGGGGGGGGGTCTCTTAAGTCATGGTGCAATGTACTTTTAAAAGTCACTTCCTGGATAATCACCTGCAAGTTTCTAAGGAACACTAGCAAGGCACATTGATACTTCTGGTTTCTGAACCTTCGGCTGAAGAATGAGATGTAACGAAGCCATAACTGACCCTGGCTAGCTTAGGCTGGAGGGCCCACAAGAGGGGAAGAAGAGATGGGGAGGCGAGGGGGCCACCCCCTCCCCCCAAGCCCTCTGGGTCAGCCTCGATTCTCCGAGCACAGCGCTCCTGACTGCAGTGGGGCCCAGCACCCAGGAAAGGCAGCCCTGGGTTATTTCTTGGTCCTGCAGTGACGCCGGCCACCCAAGGAGACCCTGCAGGTGAAGCCCTTGTTACTGATCACTCCGTATCTCGACACCGCCCAGGACAGCAGTGTCAGGAGGAATCTGCACACAGGTGATGCTGAGGAATCTGTCAGCTGATGAGTGCACAGCCAGGTGAGCACCAGGGCTCCCGCCTGGCTCGTCACTGTAACCTGTCCAGGGGACAGAATGGCTCCCTCAGACAGTCCTCCTGGGGCTGGCCTCCTGAAAAAGCCAACACACTGCTTTGCAGGTGCTGGCCGTCGTTACAGAGCCGTGCAGGAGTCCCTTCCTCCCCTTCCTCCGACTGCCCAAAAAGCAGGTGCGTCTGATGCCCGGTGCAGACCTGCGTCCAGGTAAAGGCACCCCCAGGGACTGCACGTGGATGACTTTGCTGCCAGAGAAAGGCCTTAGAGAAGCCACCCCCATGCCACCCCGGTCCCGTTTTACGCTGGAGGGGATGCCAGCTGAGCGAGTGAGTGACCCAAGGTGGCACCGCTCCTCAGAGGGAAGCAGGCCTCCAGCACACACATTATAGGCCACCTTCTCGGGGGAAGAGTGTGCCAAGTGGCCCTCCCTGTTGGCCTGGCTGGCACTGGTGCCCTCTGCTCCAGCAGGCAGGCCAGTGCCTCTTCCCCGACAGGGACCCCGACGGCGCTCTGCGAGCTGCCGCACCGGCGTCACAGCGCTTGCTGGCTCCCGTCACACCGGCCTCTTCTAAGCACCGGGAGTCAGTCACCTCTTCTCCCTTCCTGCCCCCAGTCGCATCTAGCACAGGGGGTCTGGGGAAGCTCTCTGTCTTACCATTTCAAGGTTTTAAGATCATTCAAGGTTTAAAAAAACAACAACTTGGAGAAAAGAAACCTAGAAATCACAGAAATCTCAATGCTGTCAGAAAACCCGCACCTCAACCCAGCAGCAGCACACCCATCCCAGCAGCTCTGATGCTGTGGGAGGGATGGAACTGCGCTGCCTATGGGGCGTGCAGACCTCTTACTGTCCCGGGAGTCTGCACGCGTCATCTGTTTTTATTAGGGGCTCTCTTTGGAAAGTTGTGTGATACGCCCGAGAGCAACAAGAAAGGACGTTATCCATGTGGGGTCACCTCCTCCTCGGAACACCGACCAAAACGGCCACGTCGCTGGCTGGGAACAGAACGTGCCCAAGCTCGCAGCCCCTGTGCGAGGACAGGGGGCGCCTGGGTCACGCTGCACTGACTGTGGCAGGGACGTGTACAAGTGCCCAGGCGTGGGGGGGTGATAATTTGCAATTCTCACACAGTCCTACTCCCCCTAAACCATTAAGCTTTCAACTAGAACCAAGATTTGTGCAAACGCAGGAACACTTCATCACCACGTGGTGTTGCAAAGACCTTTGCCCCTCGTTATTGGAACACGTTTTGTTTGCAGCTAATGAGAAGGAATCACGCATTATAATAAAGCTCGGTGCTTCTTTTGAACATGACTCTACGGAGAGAAACAAGCAGGCCTGCCTGGCATCATCTGTGCCAAGAAAAACAACCACAGAAAAATACCATAAATCTAGTTGTTTTACTTGGATTTTTTATCTAAATATTAGATAATGGTATTAGTGTCTTTTCTCCTTTTACCTCCTAATGCTTCTTCCAAACAGCCAGTATTTTTTTAAAAAGAAAAACAACCTTAGATTTGCCTTTTTATGGGTAAATGATCTTTTTATTTGGTCAAAACAACATCAATAAACCATAAGAAGGAAGCCTCCAATTTATTTGCCTATTTGTTCTCTATCGGGAAGCTGGGTTTCAGGCCTTTCAATTACTCTGAAAGCAGGACACCAAACCAGGGCCGTGCTTCCTGCTCAACTACAGCATCACTGACGTGCTAAATGCCACCAGGGTTTCTTTGTCCCCGTACACAAATCCTCAACTGTCTCGACTTCACAGGCTGCCAAAGACCCGAGGAGACGGGGAGCATGGTGGTGCTGCGCTCCTTTCTCAAACAGCAGTGCTGTCTGGGGTCTTTCAGAGCCGTTCCCTGGGACACCCCAGAACTCACACCTTTATTAATAGGCCCTCCTCACAACTGGGCTCGTTTGCACCACAGCTGCAGGCGTGTCCCCACGCGTCAAAGATGCCAGTCAGCGGGAGACAGCTCTCGAGTCTCTGAGCAGATTCACTGGCAAAGCGCACTGTGGCTGTGGCTGAGAATGGAGATGACCTCAGCGGGAACGGTTTGTAAGAGAGAGAGAAGATGAAAGGAAGCAAAAAGGAAGAGCTGAGCTGTGCGTGCCGAGAGAAGAGGCAGAAAGGGGGACACGGGCGTTAGTGCTTCCCGTCTCCTGCCGAGCAGCTGGCACTCAGACGGGGCTCCCACCGATCTGCCTGCCTGGCCCCGCAGGGCGGGGTACATGCTCGGGGAGACCACCTGGCCAGTAGGAAGGTGCAGGCAGGAAACAGAAACCAAGAGCATCCCACCAGGGTACCAGAGGATGGTGATAGCGGGTGGGAACGGGCCCTCGAGGCGCATCCTGCGCACCCATGCCCCCAGGAGAGGACTTCAGCACGCTCTCCTGCGTCTCCACCTGCACTGTTTTCCTAAACCACTGCCGCAGGGGGTCAGGCGGATCTCACACCAGACCATCGGTCTAGCCAAGGGCCCACGAGGAAGTTCCACGAAGATTCACCGAGAATGGGATGGCTTGATGGATGCTCAGCACCTCGCCAGACACGGGCAGACATGTGAGGAAACGTCCTCTGCTTTCAGAGGCTGAGCCACCTGGAACAAAAGCTCCACAGGGGCAGCTGAGAGCTCCCCGGAGCTCCCAGTCTTCACTGTACGTCCGAGTCTTCACCAGTGCTGGGCACAGCAATAAAAAACCAGCAATGACACCAGTGGCCAGTAGATACACAGGACTCACTGTGGAACGGTGGTACTCTGATGCATGTGACATCATTAGCCTACAGAGCCACCCTGGGAGGTCGGCAGTACTGTCACCTCTGTTTCACAGATAAGGAAGTGGGGGTACAACTGGTAAGTGGCTTGCCCATGGCCACAGAGCTGGTAAGTGGCAGGGCCAGGACTGGAATCTGTAGTCTGGCTCCAGGGTCCCTGCTCTGTGCCCACGACACTGTCGGCCTCTCCAGAACTCAGCATGTTCTTGACAAGTATTTTTTAAGTAAACGAATCATAACTAAATGGCCAAGCATGGGAGGAACTTGGATTCGGAACCCCCTTCATGCATAAGGTCCCACGACAAGGTGAAGAGGGAACTACTGCCTCCCCCAGAGCCCTGGCTTGGTCTCTTCACGTCACGAGTGGTCACACGCAGCTGACAAAGCTCTGCTGGGCGGCTCCACGGGAAGTGGAGAAAACAGGAGAGGTGTCCACCACCAGGCCTCTTGGAAAATGTGAACACAGCTCGCCGCCATCAGAAATGGCCCCGCCAGTCCCTGCCGGTCTCCCCTTGGGGCTCGGCTTCTGGCTCCCTGCTCACTTGCTGCCTCTTCCAGCTCAGCAGCATCTGTGGCTCTAGGCTCACCCTTGCTCTCTCCTCCAGGGCTCCGCCTGCTGCCGTGTGCAGATTCGCACACGCACCTTTTCACCCACTTAGTGCCTTCTGGTGTGTCGCACCCGAGCAAGGGGGACGGGACGAGAATCTGCCAGTACAGAGCCATAATTAGTTTCTGCAATATAAAAACATATAAAAAGTTCTGAGAGGCCAACGCTTTCTCACCAGTGTAGGTGCCGAGGCTCTGTGGCAGCACAAACCGACATGTGCTGACGGAGTCTATTTCAATCTTAGTTCATCTCCCTCAGTGAGACCAGTCGAATCACTGGCCACACAATATCTGACTACGGGGTCCTGCCCCAGGCCCCGCTGGAGAAATTAGTGTGACACATGGTAAATGAACCATACCACCTTTCAATAATCCAGAATATTCTAAAATTCAAAACACACTCAGACCCCCACATCTCTGGCTCAGGACTAGGGCTTGTGCTAGGCAGTGGAGGGTGGTGTGCAGGCAGAACAGCATGCCAGCCAGCACCTCGGTAACTGCTGGCAGCCTCTGACTCCAGCACCATCCCCGATGGAGTGGCCACAGCCAGCCTATCAAGCCCCAGGGTGCAGGCCCCCCACCACCTCTGAGAAGAGCTGGCCCTGCCTCCCTCCTCACCTCTCCGGGACGCCTCCACACTGGTGGGCTCCCTGTTCCTGGCGTGCCAGCTCACTATGACCTCAGGCCCCTGCTCCAGCTGCGGAGCTCTCCCCACCCTGACCTTGCATGCATGACGTCAGTCATGCGGGTCCCAAGCTGCGTGTCACCTGAGAGCCTTCGGTGGCCCCTGAACCTACAGAGAGGCCTCCGGGTCCTCTGTCTCACCATGGTGTTTACAATCATAGCAGTAAGCCAGAGGAGGTGTTTCATACGTACTGTTTGTTTCTTCGTTTAGTGTCTACTCCCCCACCTCACCGCCACCACCTCCCCCACAAGAACATACAGTCTCCACCAGAACACAGACTTCGGCTATGTTCTGAGTCACTGCTGTAGCTCCAACACCTAGAACAGTGCTTGGCACAGCGCTGCGACTCGATAAATACTTGCTGAATGAATGAGAAAACACTCAGAAGCGGCCTGTAGGCATTGCAGAAGCTGTACACAGCCAGACCCACACCTTCTGCCCACACAAAGCACAAATCCATACGACTTGCAGGTGGTACATATGGATTTCTCACACCTTCTGTGGACCTGGCCCAGCAGACAGCCAGGAGGGTCACTAAGGGCACTGAGCGGGGAGTGGTGCAGTCGAAAGGCACTATCTATAAGCGCCCAGTCATTTTTCAGAACACAGCCCGACACCGTCTGCGTCAGGGTCACCTGTAGAGTGTGTGTCGAAAATGCAGGTTACGGTGTCCCCCTGGATTCTGGATCCGCAGGGTCGGAATTTGGGCCCAGGCGGTGCTCAGACACACAGACACACCAAGGTTCAAACACAGCCACGGCACAATCTCGGGTATATTTGTTGGCTCACTGACTGACTCGAGAAGTCGGTCGCTACCTGGAACCCCCCAAGAACATGCGACAGAGGGAAACCTCAGACAAGTCTCAGAGCCTGCTGGCCCAGCACCAGGGCCTGGGCCCCGCAGTCAGGACGCCATCCCGTGCACGCAGCTGAGGGGGTGGGGCGGCAGGACGGGAACAAACAGTGGAGACGAGAGTGTGTTCAGACCTTGGGTCTGCGCTGGTGCTGAGCCACGCCTGATACGAACACACAGTGCAAGAGCCTTCAAATAGTTAAATTTCCAATCTTTATAAAAAAGAAAATCCATCAGATTTGATTGATAAGTGTACTTTTTAAAACTAAGAGTAAAAAAGTGAAGATTGGCAACATTTTTCGCCACATAATTTGCTTTCTTTGCCTTTTTCCACAGCACTGCCCATAAATCAAAGAAATGTTAAAGCGGCACATACATCACCAACCGGCATTTCGAAACTATTACCAAGTCTCTTAACGGACACAGGCCAGGGCACGAAGAACCGTGGCCAGGGAGCCAAAATTAACTCTCAAACACTGGCAGAGAGTTAATTAAGTTTATAAATAACACTCCAATGAACAAATTATGATATTTAATAAGAACAGCCTCAGCGGAGCAGGGTTACAAAATACGGAGCGGGTAGGAAGGAAGACAAGCCAACAGTTTTTCCAACAAGAATAATGTATATTTGAACAAGCTGCCTTTCTATGAGTAAGCACAGAAATCTGGACCCAGGTGGGGGAAATGATGTTTTATCGAGTACGAGACAGGCTTATGAGTTGCCCTTGGAGAGAAAGGAGGAGGTGGGGGCGTGGTCCCAAAGTTGAAGATCAAGGCTTACAGGCTACTGCGTGTGAGCTGCTCCTGAAGCTGGCACAGAGGTCAGCAAAGCGGGGTTTAAAGGGGCTGCGCTTCCCACACCAAAAAATGTGAGGATCCCCCAAAAGCAGAACACAGTAGTCCTTGCTTACTGGCAATAGGTTTCGCAACTGTAAGCAAACTGTATAACAAAAATCAATTTTACCACAGGATAATTAACATCAACAAGAGTTAAGCTCCTCCGGCATCTCATCAACATTATAATGAAACCATTTTTAATGAAACAATGGTATTGAGGACCAGCTGCACTTGAACTAGTGGCTCAGACGGGTTCCTAGGACAGGAAGAGAGGTGCAAAGGCTTGGGTTTCTCCCACAAAAGGCCACAGGCTGGGCACTTAGCCCACAGCCACCGCTGTCCATCCTCCTGCAGACCGGAAGTTCATGATCCAGGGGCCCCACCAGCAGAATCGGGTCTTGGTGGGGGTCCTCCTCCGGGCTTGCACGTGGCTACCACATCACCATGTGCTCACATAGTCCTTGTGTGTCCCCAGAGAGAAAGAGTTCTGGTCCCTCTTCCTCTTCTTGTAAGGATACTAATCCCATCCTAGGGGATCTACCCTCCCGACCTCCCCTGATTACCTCCCAACACAACCCCACTGGGGCAGGACTTCAACACAGAAGTGTGCGGGCAGGGACACGAACAGGCAGTCCGAGGCGGCCCCAGCCAGTGAGGGCCTGGCGATGTGCTCCACCCCTGTCCCTGGTGTAGGGTTGTCAGCTCTGGCCTCACAGTCAGGCTCCACCTCGGGAGGCCCCGCCACCACCCTCACTGGGGCGGCTGCCTGGCTCCGCACAGGGACAGTGGCTCTGATTCTAATGGATTTGCTCCTGCTTTGAAATGCTATCACCACCCACCAAGTTCTCTTGCCCTCTACCACACACCCCAGCAAAGCTTGCGGCTGGGCACCCAAATAACAGGGGCAGCTCCACTGAGACAGAGGTTTCAAACCGCTTGTCGGTAAAAGAGGGGGAAGGGCCAGTCTTTTCTTCTCAAGAACTCGGTGTTTTATTTTCTCTCCCTCCTCCTACATAATGAAATATTAGCATCAGAGACATCATCTCAGAAAGCATACAAGGGACCTGGAGATATATTACTCTATTTCAAATCACCAATGTACAAATGTCTGCACAAATTCCTTTGAATCTTGCAATGAAAAGGAGACCCTTCATGGAAAATGAAAGCCCATTACATCAAAATGTGCTTTTCACAATACAAAGTTAAGATGCTGCAAACCTATGTGTGAGAGAAAGCGGAATGTATTCAAAACAGGAGCCAGAGGTCTTCCCGCTGCGTGCGGCAGAACGGGCAGTCGAGTCCCCGCTCTCCCTCCATGAACCACCGGGACAACAGCACAGGAATAAACCTGGGGTGCGCCCACAAGGATACAGAGAACAGCAGAGGAGACGACAGCAGAAAGGCAGGTCAACATAATCTTGGGAGACAGGAAGCAAATGGGCCAGAGCTACCTCTGTGGAGAGAAGCAGGTGGAGAAGGTGCCTGCCCGGAAGGGAGGGTTGGGAAGGCAGCAAAGAGTGGACGGAGCCAGACTGCAGGATTTCCAGAGGCCGAGGAAGTGGGGACACAAGGGGTGTGGAGTCCAGGTGTGGGGTGAGCACGAAAGTGGCTGGATGGGCCACCGGGGTCGCCAACCTCTGGGCGTCTCTGGGCCGCACTGGAAGAGTTGTCTCGGGCCGCACAGTGAAGACATTGTGACACGAGATCACAACAAAATCTCATCACGTTGTCAGTAAATGCATGATTTTGTGCTGGGCAGCAGGCTGGACGCCCCTGGTTAAGCCTTCTCTCAACACCCAGAAGCCAGCAGGTGTGCTCGCTGGGGGGCTGATGCAGAGAGGCTCAGGGCTCAGGGACGGCTGGGGCCCAGAGGCAAATCTGCACTCCGGACGGTGAGACAGCCCCCACCCCCGCCTTCACACAAAAGAATGGTGATCGTAGTACACTGCATGGCTCGGCTGTGAACAATATTTTACAGTCCTAATAATACAAAAACTGAGTATCAATAAAGCAAATCAATGGGAGAGGGGGATTATGAAAGTTAAATCCTTATCTTCCAGAGTGGGGTCAAAGATGACACCTAAAATAGCAGTTTAAACAAGTTACTTAGAAAAACACAGGCAAGCCCCAAAGAAAGAGCTGGAGGAGTTGAAAGGAGGCCCCTCCAGAGAGTGGCCTGTGGGACAGGAGCAAAGGACTCACGCTGCTGCTACAAATCCTGCAGGACGACTTGCTTGCCTTTTTGTGTTCCTTCGATGAACGTTAAAATTATGCTGGTGGGGGAAAAGCCTCCAAGTTAAGCAGGTCCTGAAAACGTAAGCCCCTACACACTACAAAATGTGTGTTATCATCTGGGGACTATTAGTTTGCTCCAGTAACACTTAATTTAATTTCCTTTTACTGCGACAGTTAAAGGTTTTTACAATAGCAGATGCCTTCCCTCCCACACATCAATTAATGTGCAAATCCACTCAGGTTGTAGAAATAATGAGGTGCGGAGATTTTGCACCAGCGAGCCTGCCGTCAGAAGGTGGACATGGTGGGTGAGGTGCTGAACGGGGCTGCTGGCAGTTCGAGGATCACCAGGCTGGGGGGGAGAGGGGGGAGGGGTGGTGTGACGGGCCAGCACTGCATCTGCCCACCAGCCCCAAGGCCCTGACCTCATTAGGTGTTTACCAAGAAAGTAAAGTTTTTGAAAAGCAATGATGTGGCACTTGGAATTCAACTTGGGTCTATAATTTGGCAAAACCACCTATTAAGCCCACACGTTTGATCTTTTTCCTTCTTTCTGAAAGAACTGAACCCAGGTAACCAACGTTTCCAAACAGGTTGAAAAAGAGTTATGCCGCTTCTGCTCTGCACAAGAACTGTCTCTTGTCTCCTTTTCACTGAAATCTTTTGTGTAACGACCCAAACGGTAAGACACGTTCTTACTCTCGCCTGTGCAAACAACGCTGTGTGTGGAACACATCATCAATTGCAGACCTCAGCCTCGGGGGAGCTGCTGGGTCGGACCACAAGGTCCCTCTCCCAGGCAACACCCCCCCCCCACCAGGACAGGCTCTTCTCCACCCAGCCTCCCTCAAGGTCTCCCCTGCCCCTCTCCCAAAGCCTGGCAGTGGAGCCATCCTCCTCTGGGCAGGGCCCACACGCCCTCTTTCCTGTCTGTGCTCAGCTGTCTGAGTGTGGATGAGCATCTCAAGGCCTTCCTGCTTGGAGAAGCCACAGTTCCAACAAACTAAAGAGCCATCCACACTGCCTGACATGTGTGACATCAACCCGCCTCCTCTCCCTCACCGTCTGGACCAGAAGGAGCCCACCCCGCTCCCACAGTGTCCGTTCTGCCCATTCCTCTGGGCACAGCGGCGCCCTGAGAATGCCCGCAGGGGCCTGGGTTCTGAGGTCCATTTCTCCATGCGCTCAGGAAGGTCGCCGGGAGCCTCCCTGACGTCCCTGACCCAGCACCTACTGTAACGGGCAGAGGTCAATGAGGTTTAAGGAAAGATCACATACAACAGACAAGCCACGAAGACCCTGGGCCGCTGTGTGGTGCGGGCATCGGGCTCTGCACCCGAGGACCAGGAAAACCCACGGCTCTGCATCCACTTGCACCCCACAACAGGCTCCACCAAGCGCCGTTAAAATGCCAGCAGAGGCATTTTGGGATCTACAATCGGTTGACATTTTTTCTAAGAAAATTTAAATTTAAAAAACTTTGGTACATTTAATCTTGTGAAGTACCACCCGCCTCCCCTTCCACTCCCCTAGAAAGGGCGAGAAAATTCACCGCCAAAGGTCACCCCTCTGTCAAACGTCCTCAGAGTGTGGCATTTCAGCCCCCGTGCTCGCGCGGGCAGATCTGCAGCTGTTCTGGGAGCCCGGCCGGTTACGGATGGGGCAGCTATCCCCAACCCCACCATTCCCCCCACCCCCGGCTGTCCGTCAGCACAGCGCAGACCCTTAGCATTCCCTCTAGGCCCCTGGATCCTACCCGGCAGAGAAGTCAGCGGATGGCACCTTTCTTCCCCGTCAACCCCCTCCCGCTCAAGAATCCAAGGACATTCCTAACTTGGTGATTAAAAATGCACTTTTTATTTCAAAAGTTCAACCACAACACATTCTCTTCTTTAAAAATTTTATAGCATCTACACTTTCAATTTGAGACTTTTCATTCATGCTAGGTGAGCCTCTTATGTTCTACATTAAATGCAAGGCATGTGTGAGCAGCACTATTAATAATATAACAGTGCCAATCTCAGAGGCAGCGACACAGCCGCGGCGCACGGCCCCGCAGGGACAGACGTGGATGGCGAGCGTCTGGCAGTCGCTACTAGATATACGGGGACAGAGAATACAGCTTGCTGCCCCCTCCCCACAGTGTGAGAGTCAGGAGGGAGTTTTCCTTTCTTCCCCAAAGGCACAGCACATCATTAGCTCTCATAAATACACACAGAGCTGAAGCAGAAAACAAGTGGTTACCTTTACTAGACTCAAAAGAGAAAGGGAAGGTGCATTTGAAAGTGTTGACGGAGAAATGAAGGTTATAAATTCATCGGGTACATCAGACTCAGAACTGGAGGTCGCCAGAGTCACGGATGACGACAGTGAAACGAAGTACGGTTCGCCTGTCTCCGCAAACCGGCTTCCTAACAAAGCCTGCGTCTACTGCGACGGCGTCCCAGACCTCCGTCCTGGGATGCAGCTGGGCGATGTCCCCTAGGGGCATCTGCAGACAACTCACAGGGTCTCTGGCTTCCAGGGCTGACTGGGGCTAAAATGAGCCATGATGGAGAACTGGACCTCAGAAGGACGGCTTGGGTTTGACATGTCCCCAACGATGACACCAGGCTACGCCCTCCATGTCTTCCCAGCAATCACACCTGCAGTGAGCGAGGGCAGGCCCACCCCGCACTGGGTGGACCCAGGCAGGCAGCCTGCCTGCACCGATGGTGGCCTTCACCCATCTCCCGTTTGGCTATGAGCAAAGATCAACGGGAAAGACTCGAGGCAGGAAAATGCTACACGTGGGTCTTCATGTGAAACACCAAACTGCAATGTGTAAAAAGGAGGGGCTGTGTGCTGGGACTTCGGCTCTGAGAACTGCCTGTGAAAACAGCCCAGTTCCCTCGCAGTGTAACTTCACCAGAGCACACACCTGTGCGAGCACACGCACATACACATGTACGCACACGTGTGCATGAGCACACACACTGTGATCCCCAGTGAGCGTGCAGAAGCGGAACGGACAAGACTCCTGGCCAGCACACGAATAGTAACAGCCTCTCGAGGGCCTACCGCGTGCTGGGCGTCCAACCCTCGCTGCACACTGAGGCAGGCGTCCTTACAAGTCCCACTTCGTCTTCCAGGGAGGGAGCTCGAGGAAGTCCAGTCACCTGGCCACGGGCACACGGCCGAGCCCAGGCCCAAACGAACCAAGCCCGCAGGTCTGATGGCTGGCCTACACGGCCTCACCAAGCGGAATCTCACTCGTTCAGTAATGAACAACACCAATAAACAACAAAGCACGTCCCGCGACTCTCGCAGGCCAGGCACTGCTCTGGGCACGACACAGGAATAAAGCGATAACAAGCAGACGCCCGTCCTCGGGCAGACTGCCTCCCAGAGGAGCTGGGACAGACAATAACCAAGAAGAGTAAGACACTGGATGTCAAGTGACGACACAGAAGCGGGGAACAATTAGGCAGGGAAGCGGGGTGGGGGGTGACAAGAGGGCTGCAACGGTCAGCAGGAAGGAGGTCAGGGAAGGCCTCTCTGAGGAGCAGGTGCCACGTCAGCCAGGACTTGAAGGGTGTGACGCATCTTTGAGGAAACTGAGGCCACTCTGGACAGAGGAGGAGATGCGAGTGAAGACAGGGCCACCGTCCCGCTGACGCGGTGCGCCAATGCACATGCCAAGGAAGGCCCTGGTTCGGGCAGCTGCGTATTACACCAGCTTCGCTGCTCTTCCTTGGGTGCCCGGAGGGTCCCTGCCATCTGCCCCCTCCCCCGTGTGTTGGCGGACCCCAGCCGGTCCTAAGCCTGGACTCCTTCTTTTTCCAGTTCGGTGTGTGAAAATTCGTTCCCCGTGAGGAGTGCTCCTTTTGATGCCTCTCACTCCACACACATTGGTTAGAAATAGAAATACAGTAATGAATTTTTGTTGGCCCAGTGGATTAGCAAAGATCTGAAAACGAGGTGACATGGAGCACGAGGTAGAAAGCCACGTCAGGAGCTGCTGGCAGAGAGTAAACTGGCACAGCCACTCTGAAGGGCAAGGGGATGATGAGAGCCACCAAAACCGTCAAGGCAGCTGCCTTCGAGCCAGCCCTTCCGTGGGAACCAGCTGCACACCCAGCGAAGCCCTCGCCCGTGTACGCCTGCCGTGGCGGTGCACCCTGACAGAAGCCTGGATATGGCCTACCCTCCCTCAGTGGGGAAACCCACACTGAGGACTACATGAAGCAGCCATCCAGAAAAGAACGAGCTATGGGTGTGGGGATGAAACACTGGCCTTTCATGAGAGCACGCTGACAACTGCACTGTGGCCGTGGACGAGGGCGCCCTCACTCTTCAGGGTAAAGGGCCGGGGCCAATCTGCAGACTGAAGCGCTGTGGAGACCCTGCACAGCACAAGTCTATTGGTGCCATTTCTCCACAGGAAGTGCTGAGCAAATGTAACTCTTACATGCACTGGGAACTCGAACACGCCACGGGACTCGCTCTGTTGCAGTTCCGCTGTACCGTGCTGGTCTGGCGCCGAACCCAGAGCTGTGAGGGACGCCTGCGCACTGTGCACGATGATGAAGGACACGTGAAGGTGGTGAGGGCAGGTGAGAGTGTACGGAGCTCCATGTGCTGCTCTTGTAACTTTTCTGAAGGCGAGGAGTATTTTCAAAGCACATGGTGCACAGAGAGGGAGGGGTCAGACGGTGGCTGGCCCTCACTGGGGGAAGCTCCAAGACACCAGGCCCTGGCATCCCCTTCAAAGAGGAGCAGGCAGCCGCACCGGCACAGAGGCAGGCGGACAGGGGGCAGCAGAAGACCCCTGCTCCTGTGTGGGCAAGAACAAGGCTGCGGCACCAGTCAGCCAGAACCCCACCAGCCCGCTGTCCCCTGACCCAGCTGGAGAGGCACCACGGTGGTCCCGACACAGGCCTGGGTCACAGACGGGGGCCCGCCTCAGTGAGAGCTGACAGTCTGAGTGACAGCTCTGAAAACCCACAGCCTCCTCAGCACAAAAGAAAGAAGACAAAATTACATTCGTGTGCTGGATTAGAGCAGAAAAAGAGGTACTTTGAAAGCATGTGAAAAAGCCGGAGAACAAAAATACTTTCTAGCTAGCACCGAGTACATGAGAACACCTCGTTTCCCTGGGCGTTTGGATTCAGTCAGAATACAGATCTGGTGGTTTACACGTTGTTGTGTTTGACTATGTTAGCAGTGGATTGGCATGCCTCCAATGCCAGCGTCCCCTGCATGGGAGGGATGAGCACAAAGAAACAGCGCGGGTCTGAGCCCGGCCCACTCCTCACTAGCTGGGTGATCCTGGGCAGGTGACGCGACCTCTCCTCCTCCAGCTTCCTGTCTGTGAGGCCGAGACCACAATAAGCATGCCCTCGGGGGCTCTCTGTGGAAGTCACGCCATGCCCCTCGCTGCCCAGAGTTGTGACTCAGTTTCCAGGCACTCCCAGGTATGGTGCTGGGTGCCAGGAACACAGTGTTGAAGCGCAGGCAACTTGGAGCCTGTCGGTACAGACGGACGTGGCCCCAAACTAAAAACGAAGGGCCCCTGTGAGACACGCTGAGGCGTCTGAAAGGTGTGGGGCCAAAAGCCCATACCAGGAGGACACTCGGGCCGAAGGAAGGGCCCCTGAGAAAGCTGAAGCGAGAGGGGCCCTGGCGTGTTGACGAGTGTGCAGGAAGCACACGGGTGTGAGCCGTTTCACCCCAGTGCTGGGGTGGGGTGAGTGCTCCATGAGGGCAGGGGAGACAACGGGCGCTGCCGGAGCCAAGCGCGCCTGTTGTGGTCCCGCTCAGACAGCCCCCTGCCTGCCACAGACAGCAGCAGGCCTTGGTCTCGACGCAAACGCACACACTTGAAACGAGTGTGTTCCAGATTCACTAGCTCATGGGGTGTGGCACTGCTGTATGCTGGTGGCTCTCTGAAGCGGTTCTGTGATTTAGTATTGCCTATCGGAGCGAAAGCAGGAACAGGAACAGCTTCGGGAGAAGGTTCTTGAGCCCACGGTTCTATGGGACACCCACGCGCTAGTCCACCCGCCTCGGTGAGAGCCCAAGGCATCTACACAAAACAGGAGCGGGCCGGACTATTACAACAGTGGCTCTGGTGGTTCCACCAGTGGAAGGATGAGTGACTGGCAGGCAAGGCAAACAGCGAGCAGCTGAAATCCACAGAGCGGCTGGTGATTCCTATTTCAAAACCTAAAGCTTGGATGGCACAGGGGACAGATGGCTGTGCAATATGCAAACAAATCCCCAGCAACAGTGGGCTCGGGCTGACTGCAGTGGCACTGGGAGCAAACGGGGGCCGCCATGCTGCTCAGGGGACTCGACCACGGCATGGCTCAGCGTCTCCAGGGAACATCGCAGAAGGAAGACCAGCAAACTAGGCAGGACGCCCCCCCCACCCAGCAGCTGCAAACTGGGCAGAGGGGCGTGTTTCTCACGCATGCGCTCCGGCTGACACAGTATGTTCCCTCATCAGAAATGAGACGAGAACTCCGATTTCTAGATCCAGCAATGTCATGCCGCCTGCCTCCGCAACACCAGCTAAATCCCACCCGCCCCATGAACACCCCAGCCTGGGTGGGGTGAGGATGGATGGTGGATGCATCCACACAACTGAGATGCAAAGAATCCACAGAACTTACAGTCGGGAGGATGTGACATCTCATCCAGTGCACGCAGCTGTTTGGTTTTAGAAAGGCCCAAAGAGAAAGTGGCTTCACCATAGCAACACTCATCCATATCTTTCACTCATTCATTCATCCACTCACTCATTCAGAAACTCTTTACGGGCCACTCCCTAAAACATGCCAGGCCTCTCCTAAGCATCGATGAAATATCCAAAGAACACCCCCGGTAGAGACAGACAGACAGACAGACAGAAAGCTCCTTTCTCTTTAAGGAAGAAACACGGTATGTTAGAAGACACCGTGCGCCCCGGTCTCCACGCTGTGCAGAGTAGGTCCTGCCAGCAGGGATGCCGCACGTCAAGTACGGGGGGCTTCCAGCAGTGACAACTTCCGAGCAAAGAGACTCAGACTATTTGGAAGAGCGGTCAGCACAGAGGCCGGGGCAGATGGGAGCATGGCGTGAATGTTCTGGAGTCAGCCATGAGGCGGGGTGGGGGTGGTGGGGACCACGGGGGTGTGGAAGCCCACTGTGAGTACCTGGCTTTCACTCCGGGCAGGGCGGGCTCACGGCAGGGCTTCGGGCAGAGGAGTGATGATGCGACAACTTTCCTCGCTAAAGGACATCTGCCTGCTGGTGGAAAGCAGGCTCTCGGCGCAGGGAGAGCCAGCAAGTCCACGGCAGGGCCAACAAGAACTTGAAGGTCAACCTAGCTCACCAATGGTTTCAAGTGCAGCTAAATGGTACTATTCTGGTCCCCGTGCTTTCACCTAGGACTACTGAACTGCAAGGAATGCCACAGGTCAGAGTAACTCCCCGTGGAGTAAGAACGGTTTCCAGGTGGAGAACCCTGCCAGCATGGAAGCAAAGTGAGAACACAAAGAAAACGGCTCGTGGATGTGGCATCCAAATGTTCTACTTTTATCATCAAACCTGCAATTTACTGAGTGAGTGCAATGTGTCTGCTCTTCTGCTGAGAAGCGGGCTGGCTCGGGGCTGGTGGCATGCATCGCTTGGGGGCCAGACGTCACCATATTCTGCCAAGTCCCGTGAGCTGCCTGCACCAGGGCCGCCTCCCCTCCAAAAGGAGAGTGATGGGAAGAGCCGCACACACGCCCAAAGGCTGCCGTAGGTGACACGTGCTAACCCGCACAGCGCAGCCGGGCTAGTGCCCAGTGAGTGCGAGTGCCCGTGCTCAGCAGTGCCGGCCGCTGGCATGAATGGCTGCCACAGCACGGTCCCACCCTGGCCATGGTGTGAGGGAAGGGAATGAGGTAGGCCCTCTAGGTAGCGGACGCAGAGCAGAATGCACCCCCAGGCTAAGTGATGTCACCTTGGCGGGGAGCCCTCCCTCAGGAGAGCCCACACGCAGAGCGACTGGACGAAGGCACCGCTGTCCAAGGACGGGGAGAGGAACCAGGAAGCGGCCTTCACCTGCCCCAGAATCTCTCCAGGCTCCTGGGGGCCTGGGGACAGACACCAAGACTGGGTCCCACCTTGAGGGACTTTCCCAGAGGACACCCTTCACCCTGTGACCACAGGTACCCCTCACAGCAGATGTCACCGCAATGGCCTCCCTTCCAGCTCTGAAATTTCATGACTCCATGCTTCGCTTTCTGTTTTGTTTCATGAGACCACAGAAGGGGGGGAGTGTCAATAAAAAGTGGGTCATTTTTGACAAAGTGAAAACAGACAACACACGTGTACATCCCCCTCACAGACTCTATGATCTGATAAATTTCACCCCTACTACCACACCAACATCGACTCCTTACACATCACTTTTCAGAACTTGGTCAGGCGCACACTGGTCATGTGAGAGAGGCCCTCCTGTCCCGCTCAGCCGAGTCCTCGCACTCAGCCCACGACACTGCACAGAACAGGCCCTTTCACAGAGGGGGAGCCTCACCCTCCTCCCTGCGGCAGGGAGATGAATTATTAAATGATGAAAGGCCAGTGCCACCACCTTTTTTGCTTTATCTCCCTATGGGAGAGTAGTTTAAACCAGACTAGGCAAGAGGTTGTGTGGCCGGTTACCTAAGAACAGCCATATAAAAGGTACAGATATCACAGTGGGGCCAGGGACGGGGTGTGGACCACAAGGAAAGGGGCTGATGGGGCCCAGGTGGCTCCACAGGCGCAGAAGGCATCACCTGACTGCCCATGCAAATGTCACGAGAAAGCTATAAATAGGGCTTTAAATCTATACATCGGGCAAAAGTGTGATGCGGCAAATAAATACTAAGACAGCATGTTTACTTTTAGCAGAGTCCCGGCGGAACAGGCGGCAAAGCTTAGCTGCACCCAGACCTTTCAGCCCATTAAGGCTTAATCTGGATCAAGGACACACAGGTCCCAAGAAGCAGCACTAAAGGAGACCAAGTTTTTAATCTCTTCTGCAGGCACCTCCCCCTCTACTCACACCCCCTCCACTCACACACCCAGCCCTTTGGGACTCCAGCAAGGCTCCCACTACAGTTATGTTTCCCCCTGGTTTGGCTAATGTGGGAAACAATGGATGCTCACCTCAATCATTTTATCTCAGGCGGAGGTTGGTTTCGAGCTACACCCCACCCACAGGATTGGGCCACCAGGGGCCCATGACTCCGGGGGCTGCCACTCACAATCTGTCCTGGAGCACTACAAGGCAGTGGCCCTGCTGGCATCAGTCAAGAGACCAAACCATGTGCAGCAAAAAATAAAAGGGAGGAAAAGGAAAAAGAAAATCAAGTAGCAGAAAAGGGCCAGAGAAGGAAAAAGCAGAAAGAACTGCTTTCCATCAAAGAGGGCCCCCCAAAACTCCTCAGCTTCCCTTAGCACCAATCTGGGCTGCCAGTGGAGGCAGATGGGGGTGGAAGGTCCCTGGTGGGTGGGGCTCAGTTGGTTGGAGCACTGTCCTGCAGACCAAAGGGTCGTGGGTTCGATTCCTGGTCCGGGCACAAGCCTGGGTTGTGGGTTGTGTCCCCAGTTGGAGCACCTACAACAGGCAACCCATCAATGTTTCTCTGTCATGTGGAGGTTTCTCTCCTTCCCCTCCCCTTGCTCTGAAACCAGCATGCATGTCCTGGGGTGCAGATTAAAAAGACAAGGAAGAAGGGTGGACGGGAGCGGTGAGTTGGCAGCAGTGCAGTGATGGCCATCATGGAGCCCCCATGGGAGCAGGTCTAATGGGGCACAGAGGCTGCAACTGCGGTTGGGCGTGTCCATCACTCTCAGGTCCACTCCCTTTCACCCTCCACTTGGTGACTTGGGGGCAAGGAGCAATCCTGTGGACAACGATCTTCAGGAAGACTGGGCAGCATATGCAGGGGCAGCGGCATTAACGATACACTTCACTTGGGGGGGGGGGCGGTTGGCTGTGCGCAGGAGAGTGCCTGTCCTGGGAACGGGCGCAAAGCCGGCAGCTCATCAGCACCCGTCCTCTCTGGGGCCGAGGGCCAGGCCCACACGGTGGCCGGCGGTACACATGTGCATTAGGGCAAAGCTCTGGTTGAGCGCTAACCCCTACTGCTGAAAAATGTACTACCATCGGATTTTTCAGACCAAACACAAGGTTAGATTAAAAAAAATTTTAATATTCAGCGTGGCTAAAAACTTAGGACCGAAGTCCAAATTAGTGCTGTCTGGCAAAGAAAAAGAGGGGGAGACTCGTTCTGAAGCCATCACGAGCAGGCGCACTCGCCAGTCTTGCCCATGGTGGCAGCTGCCACAGGCTTTCTTCTTCTCGAGAATGCAAATGACTAAGATAGATCAAATACCTACTTTGCTTAAATACTCTTCATAATGAGTTTCTTTCCTTCTTTTAAGGATATTTGATGTTGGCAGCTGATGGATCTCGAGTTAAATTGTTTTAATTCAAAACAGCACCATCTGTTGTCAGGATCTGCCGGTTCACGAAAGGAGGCAAGAAACAGTGCTGCTGGGAGCCAGGGAAGGTGACAAAGGGAATGACTGAGACGCGTCTGCAGGATGGCAGGGGTGGGGGTGTGACAAGCACTGCGGGGG
>PVIA01011448.1:0-44335 GCA_004024845.1 Tonatia bakeri
CCAAGTGAGGGACAGTAAATTATCAACACATTGTGAATGTGATAATAGGGGGAACCTATCAATCGACAGTATAACCAGCTAAGCAAAGAAGATTATGTAGAAAGAAAAGAAAATACTATTGAAATAAAAAATGTCAGAAAAGAGAGAAAAAGATAATATAAATTTGCATGCAAAAACAAAACCAAATAACAACAACCAAAATAAAACAACCAGCAGATATATGACAGGAGAGATAGATTTGGAGCAGAAGTAATAACACTAAGATGGATGGAAAAGAATTATAAGGAATTGAGAGATATAAAAATATAAAGAATTTTTTTTAAAAATAAAATGTTGCTTAATAAACCAAAACAAGATACAATCAAACAAACATTAGTAGGATAAGGGGAAAAAAAGAAAAGAAAAAAATAGAAAGAAAGAAAGAAGAAGAAAACACAGAGAGAGAGAGAGAAAGAAAAAATAAACAAAGAAACACCCACAACAAAAGCAAATTTAAAACACAAACAAACAAAAAAGAAACACACACACAAAAAAAACTCTTGTTGGTTTCTGACTGGCCAAATCGGTGTTTCTGTTCCTGCCAGCGCAAGCAGGCTGAGGAGCGAGCGGTGGGACTGCCTTTCCCCTTTCTAAGACCAAACTCAGTCAGACTCAGGGCTGGCCACCAGCTTTTCCCAGAAAGGATAGCTGTCTCCGTCTGGTTTCAGGGCGCAGTCTGCGGAGGTGGCCAGGGGTTGCGCCCCTCTCCCAGCTTCGCCCCCACAGGCTCTACGCTCAGCGGAGACCCCGACTCTCTTCCAGGGTCACGGTGCCTGGGCCGGGACTGCGCGGGGTCCCGTACTTCCCCTCGTGGGCTCCCCGTTCTCGGGAAGCGCCGTCTCTCCTCCAGTCTCAAGATGCACCCTCCAGGGCTTGGGAAGGGTCGCGCCCTTCCCTTTGCCCCTGCTGCGGACCCCAGAACCCGGGAATAGCTTTGTCTTTTCTGGGTTCTCTGTTTGAGTGAGTAAACCTGCAGGGCGCGCGCCCACGCCAGATCGTCTCAGCTCCGGAAGCCCTTCCCTGTTCCCGGCCGGCGGTGGGGTCTCAGTCCACCCTAAAACCACACACACCCCTGTTTGGGGGCGCGGGCGCCCACAGGAAGGACTCCACCCCCATGACAAGGCCTCTCCTGGTCCGGCAGACTGGGTACTCACTGTTCCCCATGGGTGCGCACAGCTCCTGCGCTTCTGTTTTCCAACCCCTGACTCTGGATAAAGGCTTTTTTAATTTCTGCTCTAAGTTCACAAATGAGACTGTACCCTCAAGTGGAGTCTGAATTGATATTCTCCTTCTCCTCTAGAATGTAGAACAAAGTGATTTCACTACCATTTTTCCATTTTTTTTCACCAAGAGCTATCCACAAATAAGTAGGCGGATTTTAAAGTCATGAGATACAGTGAAATCAGCCAGAGAAGTAAGCAGATGAAGAAAGAAGACAGCATGGTAACCTACGACAAGGCTCCACCCTGAGTCCCTTCAACACTTAAAGGTGAGATAGAAAAGAAAGAAAATGAGAAACTTATTTATGTACATTTATTTACACAGACATACACTTACATGCACATATACATATGTGTAAATACATATATATACATATATGTATACAAGGTCTGTCCAGAAGGTATCCACCCATATGCCATGAAAAATAGAGACATTTATTGAAGACGATAGAAGAAACATTGTACGTAGGACAATGATGCCTCAGTGCCCTGCAAAGTAGGCACCTTGGGACCTCACATAGTTCTCCCAATTGCCATCAGCTGTCCCACCATATTTTCCTGAATCTTATCGATGGTCTGAAATCTCTTCCCTTTCCAAGGTGATTTTAGTTTTGGGAAAAGCCAGAAGTTGCAGAGTGTCAAATCTGGGTTGTAGTGGGGCAGAGTCACCTGCGAGACTTGTTTTGCCAAAAAACTCTTCACAAGATGTGATGCATGAGTAGGCGCATTGTCATGATGAAGCTGCCAATCACCCTTGGCCATAGCTGTAGCATTTTGAATCATCTGAATAGTTTCCATGGAGAAATGTTCAAGCTTAATGCAAAATTTGATGCAGATTCTTTGGTCTACTTGCTAGGTCATTTTGAATGTGATGGCCACACAGTACACATGCTCATTCAACAGTGTCTACTGCCCCCATTGACTAGTACAATGAAGTCATATGGATGAGCACATATGCATTCAAACCCACTCTCCTTGGCTGCCAAGTTGCATTGATATTGTGCAAACTGTTCTCATTGTATTAACAATGGCTGACCTTTTTTCAGACAGACCTCATATGCATATATGTATATATTTATATTTTGTGAGATAATACAAAATATATATTGGTCTCTGCCTCCAGTTCCTGGCATAGATCTCTTAAAACCCTTGTAATTTCTGAAGTGATAAGAACACTAAAAGCATCTCTTATTGTAATATTTGGTCTTTGACCTTGGTTCCTGACACAGGACTCCTGAAACCCTTGTAATTTCCTGGAGGAAAAGAGTATCTTTCGTTCCAGTGAGGGGACTCTGGGTGCACTCCTGGTGAGGGCTGGTCACCAGAAAGACAAACCATCATTAGAAACTTGGGCCTTTCTGTCCACCCCCATTCTTCTGAGAAGGGAGAAGCACTGAAAATGGAGTTAATGATCAATCGTGTCTACATGATGAAACTTCTACAAAGTCCTGAAAGTATGGGGTTTGTAGAGCTTCCAAGCTGGTAAATGTGGAGATGCTGGGAGAGTGATAAAGCAGGACAGGACAGAAGAGCTCCATGCCCCTTCCCACATAACTTGTCCTGTGCAGCTCTTCCATCTGGGTATACCCTCATCATATTCTTTTATAATAAGCCAGTGATCTAGAAAGAAAAATGTTTCTCTTGAGTTTTATGTGCCACTCTAGCAAATTAATCAAACCTAAGGAGGGCATTATGGGCATCGCTGATTTATAGCCAGTAGGTTCTAAGTCCAGGTAACAACTTGGTCTTATAATCAATATCCTGAGTTGGACGGGATTATTGTCACCCCTGCTTTGTAGCTAGTCAGTCAGAAGCACAACATGGGCTTACAATTAGCATCTGAAAGGTGAGGGGCAGACTTATGAGACTGAGTACTTAACCTGTGGAATCAGATGCTATCTTTAGGCAGAGTGTCAGAATTGAGTTCAATTGAAGGACCCTCAGTTGGTATTGCAGAGAATTGCTTAGTGTGAGGAACTAACCCCTTCCCCCAACACTGGAACTGGTACCAGAGCCTATACTCGCTATATATTTTCCTATTTGTTTGGAGACTGGTTGAATATTTTAAAATATAAAAAAAAGAATTTAAAACAATTTTTAGTCACACTTGAATAAGGCAAAGAATTGATCTGGTCACTGCCAATTCCAGGCTTGTCATAGCCCTGTCTAAATTATGAAAGGAACATATTCGTGAGTTCCATTAAACTAGCCTGCTCACCCCTGTGTCCACAATGCCTGAAAAAGTGCGTGGCATGGAGTAGGTGCTCATGTTAAGTTTGTTGAATGAGTGGGTAGTTTGTGCTGCAAGGGAGAGGACTTGAACATGTGCAGTCAGATGATATGGGTGATAGGTGCAACTCTGTGAAGTCACTGTGATTGGTGCTGTTGGTACCCTGCCCAGTTCCCATTTACTTAGAGGGGCATCCATCCTCCAGGGACTCCAAGTATTGGCTTAATCCATGTGAGTGATGATGATGATGTGGACCACGGTATTGTCAGTAGAAGTATTAGAAGTGATTAGAGTCTGGATTGTATTATTTACATGTTTTATTTTCTGAAAGCTATGATGATAAAAAAAAATCTTTCTGGCCCAGAGGTATTGCTCCTTTTAGGCTAATCAATTCTTAGAGATAGTAAAGGGCTCAACATGTCATTGATGTAAACTAACCAATCCAGAGGCATACTTTCTCCTCACCTAGCTGGCTCTTGCACCCCAGGAGGCAATATTCCTCTGCCTTAATCATCCCAAGGCTGCCTTGGTTGAATAGCTGATTTGGTTAGAGAGTTGTCCCCAATATGCCAAGATTGTGGGTTCGATCCCCAGTCAGGACACATAGAAGAATCAACTGATGAATGCATAGATGAGTGGAATAAATTGATGTTTCTCTCTCTCTCTCTTTCTCTCCCCCCTCCACTTCCTCTCTCTTTCTAAAATCAATAATTAGAAAAACTAAAAATAAATCATCCCAAGACCAGATACCTGGCAACTAGAGACTACCTTTACAGTTTAAAGCCTGAAAAAATTGTTCAAACTCTTTACCCTTCCCTGCCTTTCGTCTCCTGCAGAAACCCTAATAAAGGCTCTGGCCTAGATGTTTCCCCTGTACTCCTGTCCTCAGCCCCCAGACGAGAACCTGGTTCCTCACAGGGCTCTGTGTGGTGTGTCATGCCTCGTGCTCCTAGGACCTTGACTATATTAAATCTTGTTTTTCTGAACCTTTCCAGTGTCTTTTTTTGTGGCCACCCCTGCCTGACCATCACATAAAAGAACACAGACCATGGATACATTTTGGCAGTAGAGCCAACAGATTTCCTAGTGGATAGGATATGAACAGTAAGATAAAAAGAGCAGGCAAGGATGATTCCAAAGTTTCTGACTAGAACAACTAGCTAGAGGAAGTGGGAATTCACTGAGATGTAGAAAACTGCGTATGCAAGCAGTGAGGGATAGAGGGGAGGAACGGGAGTGGTTTTGCCTTGTTAATGTTGGATTTCTACTAGACATCAGACAGAAGAAATTAAGGAGGTAGCTGGAAAGTGAGTCTGGGCTTTAAAAGAAAGGTCTTAGCTAGAGATATAAGCATAATTTGGGAGTTATTGGCATATAGATGTTTAAAGCCATGAAATTGAAAAAAAAAAGTCACTAAGGGAGTGTTTAAAGAAGAGCAGAGGACCAAAGACTGAGGCCCAAGGACTGAGCCCCAGGATCACCAAAGTTTAAAGTTAAATGTTTATCTTAATGGTTCTTTATGATTCATTTCCATTATCTTATTCAGTAAGCCTCATGAGGGTAATAAGTTTCTCAGTCTTTTCCCAAATCTACAAATTTTTGTGGCCACCCCTGCAGTGTATTTCCTTTCAATTACTCACCATTTGAATCAAATTGTTATTGTTTACCAAAAACATATGAACATAAAACACCAACATTTTATTATATCTCATGATCTTGTGGGTATAGAATGCAGGCTGGGCTGGGTGACTCTTCTGATCCCTTTGGCGTAGCTGGAAGTCTGTTGATGGTATTTAGCTGGTGGATGAACCAGTACAGACAGTGTGGAGAGATGTAAACCTATTGTAGTAGCCACACAGGTAAGAGCTGATGAAAAGAAGTTACTGTGTCATGCAGGAAGAGAGAGTGGGCATTTCTGAAGAAGATTTCAGTCTTCTCCACCCCTAGGGCTGTTACAGAGCTGAGGGAAATGACCAGAAGTTTGGTAAGTTGAAGCATAAATAGACAACTTTGCTCATGTTCAGAGTAACAGAATCCTATCAGAGTGTGAGCTCTCCTCTAGTTCATCACTCTCATTTCATCTAATAACCACCCCCCTGAACTATGGGTCCCTGTGCTGGAAACCACTACTCTCACGCTTCACAGTGAATGCCCTCCAGAGCCCCCCAGGTAGCAGGGGTTGTTTCTTCTGCCGTGTTCCTACAGTGGTTTGCATCGCCAGGGTCCTCATTGTCTGAGGGGCATGCTTCAGTGCACAGGGTGGATGTGTGTTTCAGGGGAGGGCAGGTTTAATGGAAAGAAAATGAGAATAAAGTAATTATTTCCTATTCAATGTTATTTCTGATTGCAAGTACATGCAAGATTCAAAGGATAAATCACCTGTTGATTGTTTTGCTTGGCATAAAGTTTTAATAGACAAAATTTCGTAATAAATGGCATAATTCAGCTGTCACGTTTTTGCCTAATACAAAATCAGTTTTGCATTTATATATGCATACTTAGGTGTGTGTATGAATGTTCTAGAGCTTCAGAATTTGAAACATCTTTTATATATCATATACTTGCAGAAAATTGCACAACTCAAAAGTGCACAGTTCAGTGAATTTTCATTCTCACAACACTTTCACACCGAGGTAGTTGGCACCTAGCCCTGGAAACAGACCTTACTAGCACCTGGGTGCTCCTCTCTTGCTCAAATAGTTATTATCCAAGAAAGAATTCTCCTTACTTAGAACGGCATAGATGAGTGTTGCTGGTTCTTAAATGTCATATAAATGGAATTATGTTTTATATCTGGCTTCTTTTTCTGCACATTATGCCTGTGAGATTTATATATGTTATTGTTTACAGTAGTTTATTCAATCTCATTGCCATGTATTCCATAGTATGCACATGCTAAAATTTATTCATTTCGCTACTGATGGATATTTGGGAGGTTTTCAGTTTGAGGCTCTGAGTAATAGGGTTACTCTGAACACTTTAGTACAAGAGTTTTGGTTCACATGTGTGAACCAAATGTAGTTGGTTCCCAGTGTAGTTGCTCTTGCCTTACAAATCTGTTTACTTGGTTATATCTGTTCAAAATTGTAGCTTCAGTGATGTTTTGCACATTGTTGGCACTGTACATATTGAATTCAACTGATGTTTAATACACTTTACAAAAGATTACACAATGATTCAGCTTCTCTCTCTGGAGGACAAACTCGTCTGAGGTGCGGGGGACAGGAAGACCATTCTGGCTTCGTGTCTAGGCAGTGTTCTGTCCAGCTTCACAGCTGAGAACCACCACTGCGGCGCAAGCCCTTGTCATCTGTTACCTCTATCACTTGTGATAATTTCCTCAGAAATCTTCCTGCTTCCAGCACTGCCACTGTTTACAAACTGTTCGCAGCACAGCAGCTAGAATGAGCATTGAAAACAGGACAGGACATGTCATTGCAAATGTGCAGTAGCTTCCCATCCTGCCTGGTGTCCAGTCTGAACGTCCCACAGACCTGTGCCCTGTGACCTTCCTACTCTCTGACATCCTCTCTTACCACTCTTTTCCCTCCCCACCTCCCTCCTCAGCTACAGCTGTACTGACCTTGCATGCCAAAATTTGGGGCCTTTCTCGGTTTGTCCCTCCAGGAACACACACAGAGACAAGGACTGGAGCATAAATCCTTTATCTGGAAAGTGAAGGAAATGCTCTAACAGGGGTGTACAAACTTTTGGTGTCTCTGGGCCACACTGGAAAAAGAACTGTCTTGGGCCACACATTAAATACAGAAACACTAATGAAAACTGACAAGCAAAACAAAGGTTTTAAGTAAATTTATGATTTTGTGTTGGGCCGAATTCATAGCCATTCTAGGCTCCATGCGGCTTGTGGGTTGCGGGTTGGACACCCTTGACTATGACATTGGGAAAGGAGCTAGGACAGGGAGGGTGGCTAATAAAATTGTGCTACATGCCAGCTTCCCCTGTGGGAGGCTGACCTCATCCACTGGCAAAGTCTGGGAGCCAGCATGTAATAGGCTACTCAGTGTTGGCCCTCTAGAGAGTCAGTGTGTGTGCATGGAGGGAGTATGTGGAGGAGCAAAGCTGGCACCAGAGCCCAGAGAGAGCCCTCAGGCAAAAAGGATTCAGTTGCTGACAATTTGACTTCAGACTGCCATTAAAATGGTAACCTGAGGCATATGGGCTTGCTGTTCGCTCTGCCTAGAGCGCTCTGTCCTCTGATATTGGCACATCACCCTTTCAGATCTATACTCAGATGATGCCTTAGGAAGGCCTTTTCTAATTGCCTCCCAACTTCTAACACACGCAGGTATCTTGTTTATTGCCTTTCCTATCTCACTAAAGGGAGGCACCAGGAGCACAGGAACTTGAGTCTGTATGTGTGTTGCTTTATGTCTATTCCCCAGCATGGTGCCTGGTACATAATAGAAGTTCATTGAACACTAAATGAGTGAATGAAAGCTCATTTTTAAAGTGGACTTTTCCATTTTTCTCCTATGTTTTTGTTAATAGATTTATAATCCTTAGAGATGAAAACTACGATTGGTATCTACAAGCACCAACATGTACCTATCGGGACTTGATTATCAATGGCCTTAAATGGCTCTCCTCTTGCTCCCATAAAAGTTGAACATCTACTGTGTACTGGGAACTGTCCAAAGGACTAGGAATACTGCTATATATTGGCTAGGAATGACTTGGTAGCAAGAGACAGAAACACCAAAAGCAATGGCTTTAACCAAATAAGGGTTTTATTTTTCTCATGTAATTAGTCATCTAGATGCAGGCAGTCCTGTATACATACAGTGGCTCCAAGGACTCTTCAGAGACCCATCTGATTCTACCTTCCCCTGTGGTTCCAGGCTTGTTGCTCTCCCTCCAGCAGTGTCTGCATTCCAGGAAGGAAGGGACAACACATGTTCCAGAGGATACCTTACCCTATGATCCGCTTTCCTGAAAAGTCCACCCAACAATTCCTGCTTGTATATTCTTACGCATGTCTTGGCCACCTAGCAGTAAGGGAGCTAAGAAATGTAGCATTTTTGTGACTAGTTTGTTTCCTTTAGTGGGCTACTTGCTTGTGGAAACAAAATTGGGGACAATTAAATGCATCCCTGAGTAAGCCACTAGCAATACCTGCTGTTGTGCTGCTGCTGTGAGGCTGATAAGCACCATGCTCTCTTGAAGCTGTCCTTGGTGAGCAGGCAAACAGAAAACCAGAAAGCAAGCAGATGCCCACTTACACATACATACCCACTTGCAGAAAGTGCCAGCTAGCCATGAGAGCTATGCAAGTAGTAAAATGAGGGGAGTGGTTATAGTAATTCAGGTTCTAGTTACACCTAGAAGCCAGAGGCTGCTCTCTGACATTGATGCTGAAGTGACATTGATGCTGAAATCTGAATGACAAACAGAGGCAACCTTGCCAAGATCAATAGCAATTGTACTGATCCTTTGTTGGTCATAACTTAATCCGGGACAAGAGAGCAGTGTCTGTCTAGTTTTACAAAATCCAGCTTTCTAGATGTGGAATAAAGCATCCTTATTTTTCCTAAACATTTTCTCAAAGTTGTGATGGGGCCTTTTCTCCTTCTCAGGCTCCTCTCTCTTTTTTTCTCTCCTCTCCTTTCTCTTACACACACAGTAAAAGTTGATGCTGTTCCTTGGCAATAACGGGGATATGATCATGGGGTAAAGGGGTGGAGAGGCATTTTGGTTATTTTTTTAAAGCGTGGCAAAGCCTAATGAAAAAAAAATGCAGGGAAATTAGCCAGATGAGGGCAATTTATAACAGAGGGAGAAATTGTAGAGATGGTCTGTTCACCCCGTAACCAGTCCAGTGAGGGTAGGTCTTATTAAAGAAGAGGCATTGTGGGAGCTTGATGTTTTGGCTTTGAGAGCTCGTCAGTGGCGTTGGAGGACACAGTCTGCCTGCGGGTTACATCCTAATTCACACAGTGTTAGCATGATTCTCAAGTGCTTGTGGATTGTAAGTTAGCTATTATGGAGAAATGTGGTTTTTACGTCTATGAGGTTTGTTAGCCACAGTAAGGGTTCAGATGTCACTGCATTTATTTTTTCTTGAGACCGCTGAGAACTTGCTGCCAGTTCTTTTCTCCCAATGCTTTTATGCTACAGTTTGTTATCCTTTATCTAATAGCCACAGACAGAAACACCTTTGTGCAAGTTGGCAACTTGTGGCTCCTCAAAATCCTGGTTAGACTGGAAACAGCAGGTGAGTTCAAGTTCGTTTTCATGAGAATCAACAGAGAGGAGAGTGGAAAAATGTCAGTGAGTGCTGTGAGTCTCACATGTTTATCACAGACCACTTCATGTTACACGTACTGGTGATTTTTTACGCTTCATGTAGAAATGTTTGAAACATCTTCCATCACATATCATTTTAAGCTTACAGTGTTGTGGAACTGGTTTTTCCTTTTACTTCGGAGATGGAGTGCTCTGAGCCCAGATCACCAGTGTTTGCACTCAACACCATATGGATGGCCACATCCAAATGAGGTGACCTTCTGTTTTTCATCTGGATGTTCAGTACGGTGTGAATGTTGCCTAAGTGGAAACTTTGTCTTTTTAATTGTAAGAAACCTGCATAATAATGGACTCAGATAATGTTAATGTCTTTATTATATACAACTTTTTTAGTAATTATCTTTTCTGTATAAGGAGTACCTGCTGTTTATACTGTTCCCTTTGCAACTGCTAATAATTAAACCCTATGTCCTTAATTTCTGAATTCCATATCTTGTTCATATAATAATTCTACTTATGGAATAAATATCTAAGATAAAAGATACTGATAATCAAGATTGTTTTAATATGTCACTTGAGTGGTTTAAATAAACTCATACATTATTATAGAGGAATTATTTACAATGATTAGCAACCATATTATTAGAGTATTTAATAAGAAAAATGGTGTTAATATCATGTTGAATAAACATAAAAAAGATATAGAATAATGTAATTACTGGATGATTACAATTTTGTAAGATGCATTAAAAAACTTGAAAACACCTCTGAGTATTAGTCACTACATGGTGGGAATTCTAGTAAGTTTTACTTTGTTACTTTGCATTTTTCTCCATAGTTTGCATTATTTTTACAATGAACATGTAAAATCATTTTAAACATTTTTTTTTATTTTTAGGGAGGGCGAGGGAAGGAGAAAGAGAGAGAGAGAAACATCAATGTGTGGTTGCCTCTCACACGCCCCCCACCAGGGACCTGGCCCTCAACCCAGGCCTGTGCTCTAGACCGGGAATCAAACCAGCAACTCTTTGCCTCGCAGGCAGGCGCCCAATCTACAGAGACACACCAGTCAGGGCAAAAATCAGTTTTAAAAAGACTACCAATTTATTTTTCAGTGAGGAGGCAATTTATGAGGAAAAAAGAGCACTGGCTCAGGAACTGAGTAAATGTGAGTTCAAATTCAATTGATTGTTTATTACGTAAGCAACCTAAACCTCTCTAAGCTCCAATATCTTTTTTTCTGTAAGGGAGAGGGATAAGTAATTCTCCAAAGTCATGCCTTTTCCAATAAATACAAAGACAAGGGTTGAAATGACAGCACTAGAATCATAATGAGAATGTGACAGAGGAGTCTGTGAGAAAGAAAGGCCATGAGATGGCACACACTGGGAAGGTGTTCAAAGTGAAGCCCTGATGTCGCCCATGCTCCCAAACTACCGTCAACACAGGCTCACGCTCCAGAGTTGGAGCGCTTCCAGACACTAGCTACCGTCTTCCTGTAAGACAGGAAACAAAATGCATACGTGTAGTGTGATCATAAGAAAATGCCAGTAAGATCCCACACATTGAGGGCACTCAGAATTGTTATATTCTAATGTTTGCTTCTGTCACCCACAGTAGAAAGGAAAGAAGGGCTAGAACATGAAAATCACCATTTGTGCTGAGGGCTGGTTTAGATACTTAGAAGTCTATTCTAGCAGGCTTCCCTCCAGTTGGAAAACAAAACCTTTATCTTTTTCCATTTAAACACAGATATCCTGTTCTGATGACCTTCGACACTTTATTACATGGCTGTGGTAAACAACAACTGCCCCATTTTAAACTCCAGTCCTGGTTAAACACTGTCATTAATTACTGTACATAAAAATTGAAGTTTTTGTGAATAGAAGGAAATGTCATTTAGATTCCTTTGCTTTGTTTGCTAAATTTATTGGAGGGCTTGGGTGGTGTCAGCAGCTTAGACAGTATCACTGAGTTGTTGGTCTGTCACTGGGAACTGCCCTACACGGACGCTAAACACCAGCCAGCTTAGGGGCAGTGCTGACATGCTAAGAGAATTATAGAGCTTCATTGGAAATCTGAGTGCAAAATGAAATTGAGAAATCAACTTCCAAACACTCACAAACAGACTTAATTGCTTAGAAAATGCACTTTCAGTTACCTTATTTACTGTATAAAATGACACTCTTTGTTTCAGAACTTGCAAAAGAATGAGTTAAAAATCATGTAGGTCACTTCAAAGAAATTCTCAGAAATTGCTTTACCATAAATTTCTGTATTGATTAGGACATTGAGTTAGAGCTTTTGTCATCTTTCACCTTTGGTCGTGTCATTCTTTGTCAGCATTTCTTAAATAAGGAAAACCTGGGATTATATAATTTAAATTTTACTAAAAATTGATTTACTTCTGGTTTTCTATTATCAACTCATTTTTTTCTTGCAGTTTAATTTCAGAAATTATTTATTTTTATTACAGATTGATTTTCAATTTACTCCTAACCTTTTGAAACTAAGCTTTAGTAAAATAGAAATAAACATTATAATCTGCTAGATGATAGAATCTTACAATTTTAAAATTAGAAGAGGCTTTTCCTGCCCCATCATTTCCATTATTGAGATGATTACTAGAGAATCATCAATATTGGTGATATTTTAAAGGAGAATAATTTGTTCTAGTTCACTTATCCTGTATTATAAATTTGCTATTTTCAAAAATGATGTTAATTTCTGCAGACCAGATCTTGATGTAAGTGTAAGGAAAAATTAAGACTTTGGAGTAAACAAAAGGAATGACCGGCTACTCTCTCAGTGGAACACAGGTCTCTGGGGATCATGTAATTCTGCAGGAATATACACCTTTATCTTTCGCTAAGCTATTTTATAAGTCATTGAAATAAAAGCTAACTTGAAAACTATTTTACTATAAATTTCTGAACTGACCAGAAAAGTTCAGAAGTTGATGAGAAAACTACAGTAATGCAAATAATCCTTGTCCTGTGAGTGGTCAATGAATTCCCCCCTCCCATTATGGAAGAACACAGTTTTTGTCTATTTGTAAATTTATTTCAGCATTCCCATTTATCTATATATTTCTGTTCTTTGAATTCTCCTTTGAGTTGTAATTTTTACTGATAAATTAAATAAAACATTCACCAGGTATTCATTTTTATTCATATGGGAGTCATTATTTTACCTTTTTGATAAAGTTATCCTTTAACCTAAGATATTATGCAAATGACCATTGCACGATAGAAAGCCGGTCATGCCTGTTTCCAAGCTTATGGATGAAACAAATGGAAGCCCAGAGAAACTCAGCGTGCATGATGTACATGTAATGGACTGCTGAGTAGCTGTGAGTACACGTCCACTTGGTTCCTAAATTGATGTTCTTCTCTCTCGATGCACTGTCTTCTCATGGAATGCCTCTCAAACATGAGAAACTGAAATAGAGAACAGGCTGACAGTGTTCAGAGGGGAGAGGGGAGGGAATTTCAGGGGAAAAGGGGAAGGGTTTGCAGGAACAAGTATAAAGGACACATGGATAAAAAACTAGGGGCAGGTGGAAATGGGAGGGAGCAGGGGAGGGTTGGGTGGGTGGGCTGGGATGGGAGTAAAAGACAGAAAATTGTACTTCAACAACAATCAAAATAAAAAACATGAGAAATACTTCTTTATTCTCAAGAAAATTGCTTTTAGTTTCATGTTCCAGTTAATGCTGATGTCTCCAAGTATTTATTTGTTACTAAAAAAAAAAGGGTACTCCCATAATCTTGAGATTCATGGTAGTAAAATTTGATTTACATAGTCTTTGAACTCAGTCTTGTCTTTCTGACTACTAGGTTTCTCTGTTCTGCTTTGGCTGAGATATTTTTCTTGGCTTTGCATCAAATACCAAATTTCTTGAAGCCATGGTTGGTATCAATTAAGATATGCATTAAATTGCACACAAACGTCCTCCCTCCCAGCACTTGTTCAAACCTTCTGATTATGTCTAGGAGAAAGCTTCGGTAGGGCAGTAGTGTGTCTTTAACTTCTCTCTTGAACTTGCCACTTGCTATTTTATAACAAAGAGAGAGCTTCAGAGCCTCCCCAGAAGGGTCAGTATATAATTTTCTTTTTTGTTTGTTTTGCTTATTTCATCGCTATCTTTTATTTATGGAACATAATTCTGTTTTGTATATACATTAGTAGGGAAAAGCTTCTTTTAAAATAAATTTTAGTTAAAAATAGGTTGAAATAAAGAACAACATTAATTAAATAACCCAGGTAATTGTTATAAGGTAGGAGATGGCAAAAATTATGATTCTTACGATTACTGAAATTTGGGAAGGAGGAGAATCTTTGGAGGTGAAAATCCAGGGCTACTCCAGTGAACCATGTAATGGTTAAGTGGCCCTGTGTCACTTACCTATAGGAATCTGCCTATCAAACTGAGGCTCTTGCAGACAGTACCACACAACGACATTTTGGTCAGTGAGGAACCACGTATACAACAGTGACCCCTAATTACAATGAAGCTGAAAAATTCGTATAACCTGGTCACATGATAGCCACAGTGCAATGAGTTACTCATGTATTTGTGGTGATGCTAAACAAGCCTTCTGCACTGTGAGTCATATAAAAGTGTAGCCCATACAATTACAGTAGTAGGCTATGCCATTTAGGTTTTTGTACATGGACTCTAAACTGTTCACACAAAAACAAAATTGCCTAATGAGGCATATCTCAGAAGTATCCCCACTGTTCAGTGGTGAATGACTGTGCTATCTACTTCATGGAGCCATTGTGACAAGGTAAATGACTGTAGGTTTTCTGATGTCACAGAGTGCATCTAATTTATCCGTTTATTCCTCAGCTTCTAGTACAGTCCTTAGCACACAGGACTCAATAAGAGCTCATTTTCTTTCTTCCTGTCTGTGGTGCTCCCTAGTATGTATGGTCACCTGAACTTCCCTATGGTGTTTTAAAGCAGAGTATTGCATAAGAACACATGAAATATACACAAGCACTTAAAATGTTTTATTTTTTCCTTGTAATTATCAAAGCTGTGTACTATACATTGACTGCATACAGTGTGTGTGTATGGGGGGGGGAGTACACACACATACATGAAATACAGAATGAAGCAAAAAAAATTCCTAAAATGCCATCCCTATACACAAACATCACACCTCAAAGTCAATCACTTTTAATTTGACAAATTTTTATTTTTGCTGTAATTAAAAAAATTCTTTATACATTGAAATGCTACCATTACCAGTTTTATAACCTGTTATTTTTATTTAACATTAGATCATAGATTTTTTTGACTTGGCATTCAAAATTCTTTCATTCAACATAATTTTTTTAATTTTAAAGATTATATTTATTTTATTTTTTTAAAGATTTTATTTATTTATTTTTAGAGAGGGAAGGGAGGGAGAAAGAGAGAGAGAGAGAAACATCAATGTGCGGTTGCTGGGGGTCGTGGCCTGCAACCCAGGCATGTGTCCTGACTGGGAATTGAACCTGCGATGCTTTGGTTTGCAGCCTGCACTCAATCCACTGAGCTACGCCAGCCAGGGCAGATTATGTTTATTTTTAAAGAGAGGGGCAATGAAGGAGAAAGAGAGGGAGAGAAACATCAATGTGTGGTTGCCTCTCACACAACCCCCACCAGGGACCCTGACCCACAACCCAGGCATGTGCTCTGACTGGGAATCTAACCAGTGACCCTTTGGTTTGCAGCCCACACTCAATCCACTGAGCTACACCTGCCAGGGCTCACTCAACATACTACCCAAAACTTGATCCACACTGGAGCCTTTCTTTCTCTTCCATCATGGGATCTACCAAAAGAACGTGACCCTGTGAACCCTTTGGTAAAGGACAAATCAGACTATTTGGATTTGAAGAGTATGGCTGTTTTCGGGGGAGGCAAGGGAAAAAGAGAGAGAAAAAGGGAGGTGGGTCAGGGAGGAGTAATGGAGAAAGAGCTTCACCAACACAAGCTGGGTTGGGAGGCCTCAGTGAGGGAAGAGGTTGCCTTGCAAAGCTTAGAACCCACCCATTAATCTTGCGCTCCCCCTGCTGGCCTTGCAAGCACATCCACGGGGCGAGATATGACTAAGCAGGAACCGAGTTCATTGAAATCACCGGTGATGGAGCTAAAGAAAAACAGACAGCTTTGTGCAATTTTTAAACATCGAAGTTTACATCAATATCGATGGATTGACTGTGCTTATTTAGTTGAAACAAATTAGAATCTGAGATCCCTACCCCTTCCTGGTCTCTTTCTCTTTTTCTCTGTCCCAGGGGAATGAAATCCTAAAGGTCTCAGCTTTCCTTTTCAAGATTCTTACTCTCCTGCCAGGTCTCTGTGATCTTGTTGGTTGTTTCTCTTAACTGTATTTTGCTGTTGCTTCTTTTCTTCTTCTCTCTCTCTCCTTTTTTTAAAACTGTCTTTGCTATCCTCCACCCCTTGCTGGTGCATTTGTGAATAAAAAAGTAACAGTGAAACCCTGCCTTTGCCTTGCAAAGCAGAGCTCCATTAGCTCCTGTAATTATGCAACCTCTTATCTCTTCATTTGCACTTAATTTGAAGATGTAAAAAGCTTTTCAACAATAGGTATATGCTCAACTTGACAGTTGTGATAAAACAATGCCTCCAATAAAGAGAAAGGCACATTTGTAATTTCCTTTTCCATAATTTATAGTGATTTAGTGCTCCCTATCCCAATCAGGAGATAAGAATTT
This sequence comes from Tonatia bakeri, assembly GCA_004024845.1. NCBI lineage: Eukaryota > Metazoa > Chordata > Mammalia > Chiroptera > Phyllostomidae > Tonatia > Tonatia bakeri. The sequence continues at coordinate 16,492 of PVIA01011448.1, forward strand.
CTTTGGGAACAATTTTCTTTTAATAGTACCATATGAAGCTGAAAACATTTCTTTTGCAGCCATTAGAGCTCCTAGCTTACAAAACAGTGACTAGAGATTCAATTAGGATTTAGAGAGAGGCTGTCTGCATCACATAAATAAACAATGAAGGCCTGGGCCGCTTCATCACAGAACTTAAATAACAGTAGAGATGGTCAACTGCTGTGCTACACACGCATAACCTATTTAAAAGATGACAATGGTAATGGAAAAAATATAGTAGAGATAAATATTATGATCAGGAAAAAAAGACGACAGTACAGGGTCAGAAGCATTAATAAACTCACAGTGCCATTCATTTACTCTACCTGACTATTTCTTTTACACTAACACCAAACCCATGGGTCAGGTAAATTATTGCTGGCAGTAATGCAGACAGATGAAAAGACAGGGGGATTGTTGAATAATGAGAGGAAAAACACTAAATTAACTTAAGGATTTGTGGCCCTAAGCTTAACTTAATAAATGTTACTTGCCACTGATCCTTCTCACTGAGTTGTGACAAGAAAAAAATCAATTCATATTTAAGCACACACAAAAAGGTAGTTTATTACCTTGTTGGTTCATGTAACAGACATTTAGAGCTTTAGTTATAGCTGGTTCTAGAAGCTGTTAAAAAACAAAATTCAAGTGGGTGAATTTAAAGATCTGATTGGCTTTGTTTAATCCACGAATCAGGTAGAGTCCCATGTAGCAAATAGAAAAGAGCTCCGAAGACCTGAACAAAATAAGAGAAGATGGAAAAAGGAAGTTTCCATCGAAAAACGGATTGTTTCAAGTAGTGGTGTATCAGGCAGATCGCCTCACCAGACTGACCAGGTAATTTCAGATTGACTGGTTAAAGGTTACATGCCTGAGAGAGGCTAAAGCTGGAATTAGATTAGGTGTTAAGTCTTGGTTTGATGACATGGGCTTAGCATCAGTGACTCCATTTTGGTATGGTTGTCACTTTTTCAACAATGCTCAGGTAGGGTTGTCAGGTCTGCTTTCTGCCCTATTGGCTTCATTCACAGCGTGCTGTCCCTGCTGGTGTTCACTGATGTTCTATGTCTACATATTAACACATTCAAGACCACCAAAAGAGATTCTTTCCTAATCATCCTAGCAAAAGGTCAGGGATTATATCTCTTTGACTTCTTTCAGATAATGTGCATTTGTAACTGAGCAACCCAGGGTCTCCCATGAGACCCACCACTTCCCTTGCTGCCCACCAAAGCTATAAGCCAAAACCAAGGCCAATAGTTTCCAGTCTCCCTATCTGTTCTTAAGCCGGCTGCACAAACATTTCTCCATCCTCTCTGAAAAGAACACTGGTGGGTTTCAAAGTCTCAATCCTCTTGCAGCAGCTCTCTCCTTCAGGATCTGGGGTACATTGTCCTCAGCTTCCATGTAATAATCCAGGAAAACATGTGCCATGTTACACTGGATCATGATGAAGTCTCGGAAGGCACATGTCCCAAGAAAGCGGCTTCTCTGTAGATCCTTCAGAGAGGCAAGTCTACAGTGCCAGCATCCTGGCCACAGTTCAGCATTCCAGCCATCTCCCATGAATCCGTGCTTGGTTTGGCCAGTTCTCTCACAGCCCCATCAGCTCTGCTGCTGGGCTCTCCAGGCAGGTTTCCCTTTCTTACTCCTCTTTGGCTCTCTTCTTTCTTACTCCAGCTCCTTCCTTATTACAGACCACGTGGCTGCTTCTTACATTACAGCCTGTATAGCTATGTCTCCTCATGGCTACCTCCCTTTCAAACCACCCAGCTGCATCTTTTTCTCTCCCATGGAGGACCAGCTCTTACGGTGGAATTCTCAGAGAAGCAGAAGAAGCTTCTCTCTCACTACAGGCAGCATGGCAGAATCTCTTTTTCTTTCAGATCGCCCTTATTTTAAATGCTGACCCAGAGCTTCCTATGTGACCTCTTATCCAGCTCCTCCCACAATGTGCTACATTTTCCAGTTCCCCCATATCATTTATATTCTTTCAGCTTCCATCTTTAGTCAGGGCAAGAGCGACTCAGTGACGCTCAGGCCTCCACTTCCCTGCCTGTCAGGCAGGTACTGTACAACACCCTTGGCTAAGGCAAGAGTCTCTGAAGTGACTACTCTCTGGAAGTCACATATGCCTTTTGCCTGGCACAGTAGCCTATTTCCCTTCAGGAAAGACACTGCTATCACCTTGCTATTGTTATGAAAAGTATCTTAAGCCATATCATCTGCTTTTCCCCTTCCCCCAAAGATGAGCTGTGGGGAATATCTCCTATTTCGGGATTCACTTGCTTTGCACCCCTTTTCACATTTTCTGAACCAGTCATTGTGTATTGAAGGATGGAATGTGTTGACTGCACCATGCTGTGGGCCATGAGTGTGTGTGTAGGGGGAAGAGACGAGGGGGTGTGGATAGCACCATCAAAACAGCTAGACTAAGACTAAAATCTACATGCCATTAGCAGAAGACTGTGGAATAGATGCCAAATAGGCAAGGAAGGCCTAATCCTTCAATGAATGCAGTTTAGAAAGGAGCAGTCTCTAGAACCTTCAAATGAATCCATTTAACACATAGGATGGACCCTACAGTAAACACTGGAAAGTGTCTTCAAGTCTGTTTGTTCACCTGAGGTTCCAGTTCTAAGTTAAATTTATTAGGAGGCTGTATGAGCAAGTGCTCTTTGTAAGTAAAAACTATCTTACTGGTACCCTTAAATGCTACCACTCTATGTTTACCAAACTTCAAGTTTCCCATTTTCTCAAGTGACAGGAGAAAATGTTACTGTATCACATCCTTCAGTGGGTTGAATTAAACAAAATGCTGGGCGCTAATCTGAGAATTGTGGCGCCGAAAGGGTCAAGCGAGTGTAAGAGGTGTGGTTAACTAGCTGGTTCCTGACTGCTAAACCCCTCTCACTATTTTAGAACTGTTTCTTTAACTTGTACTTGGGTCCATTCACTTGTGGTTACTCTCGATCTCTCTGGAATTTTCACTATTCAACAGACTATACTACCAAGAGGAACTCTTGCTATGCTTCAATACAGAAACAGGACGCCCCCGCACACATATACACACAGATGCGTATGTATGATACCGCTGACATTTGAATGAGATATAGATGGTGTCAATGTCATTTTCCTGGTTGCGTTATTATTTTATAGTTTTTCAAGATGTTTTCAACTGTGGTAATTGGGTAATGGGGACATAGATATGTCTGCATAACTTTTTAAACTGCATATGCATCTAAAATAATCTCAAATTTTATTGTAAAATAGCATAAGACCAACAAAAGAAAACAGCCAAAAAGTAGTTCTAGGATTGGCATTGTGGTGGTAACAATAGCCTGTGTCATCTCAGTGGAAGCAAATGTTTGAAATGTTTTTCCAGATGATGGTTGAACATACTCTTCTTCATGCTGACTCAAAAGCTTTGGGCTAAGGTTGCTGAAGCCCTGGGCTGGGGGAAGAACACTCTGCACTGAGCTGTGGGAAGAGTTCCTAAACAAGTTCTCAGTAAGTATTCATTCAACAAATATTTATCTCTTAAAAATCAAAAAAAATCACATAACACATAACTCATTATTTAAAACACAACATGAACCACTTAAAGTGAACAATTTAGCAGCATTAAGTACATTCAGAATGTCGTGCAACTGCTATCTCTCTCTCCAGTATCATGACCTGGAAATAAAACCCTGTACCCAACAGGCAGCTTCTTGCCATCTCTCCCCTCCCCTCATCCTCTCTGGCAACCATCAACCTGCTTCCTAGCTCTATAGATTTACCTACTCTGGATATTTCATATAAGTGGAATCATATAATATATAAATTTTTATGTCTGGCTTCTAAAATTTAGCATAGTATTTCACTAAGGAAAATGTTCATCCATGTTGAGCGTATATCAGTCCTTCCTTCCTTCCCATGGCTGAAGAATACTGTTACCTAATATAGCATATTTTGTTTATCCATTTATCGGCTGATAGATTTGGGTTGTTTCCGCATTTTGTTACAATGTTACTATAATGTTTGTACAAGTATACAATTATTTGTTTGAATATATGTTTCAATTCTTTTGGGAGTATACCTAGAAGTGAAATTGCTGGGTTACATGATAATCCTATATGTAACTTACCAAATATTTGTTGAGAACCTACAATATCCCTTATAGTGTTCTCAGTGCCAACAACACAACATTGAACCAAAGAGATGAAAATCCCTGCTCTCCTGGGGCTTATGCTCTAATAGCAAAGAGAAAAGAAACAGTAAGCAGGTGTGGCACCTAACTTGTGATGCAAAATGAAAATGTAGATCTCTGTGGAAAAGCATTATTATTCTAAATTTTAAGATGGCAATAACAGGACATTAAAGCACATGTGGGGCCCTTCCAGAGAGACTGCATATCACCCATCCTGAAGTGCCCCAGATGACAAGAACATAAACACAGTACTTGCAGGTGCCAGGCACCTGCAAGGACACAGAATGAGGTAACATGACAGAACACTGGGACTGGGTGAGCTGCTTGGGAAAAGGCTCTGAGAAGGTCATGTTCAAGTTGAGACCTGGATGATAAAAAGATACAGCTTTATGGAGATCTAGGGGCAGAGCACACAAACACAGGGAGCAGTTTGAGCAAGGCCCCCAGGTGTAAATGTGCTCAGTGTGGTCAGGAGCCAGAACAACCAAACACAGCCAGATCCTGGCCGGAGTGTGGCTAATTCCGGCTGTCTTCAGCCTGGATCCCAGTGTGATTTCTAACATTATGCACCTTGAAGAAAGCACCCAAGCTTTTACATTTCTAATCAATGAATATGCGGGCCTGTTCTTCTGAATGAAGCCAGTGAAGTTGTCTTGGTCACTTCAGGCTCTGGACCCATGGTTCTCAATGAGCAGGACACTGGTGGTCCCAGGTACTTTCCAGGTGGACCCCAGATTTTGCTGAATATGTACTATTTACTGTGCTTCAACGGAGAACACCCAGTACCTTAGGCATGCTGGGCTGAGGGCTGGCTGGAGGTGGTATATGTGGAGTACAACATGAAGTTTCTGAATGATGGGAATCACATCATGATGTTAGCATAGTGCTGAGGTCTGTCCACTGGGATGCATGGAGAAGGTGGGCTTCTGGGAGCATGAAGGGTCAGAGGTGGAACTGAGGCCAAGAGAACAGAAGTTTGGGGCACACTATCATAGACACCACCAGATAGTGTGAAGCTGGAGCAGACACTGCTTCGTAATCACTGCTGATGCCTCCGTGTCTTTTCATCTCTTTAAGCATGTCTTCTAAAGCCCTACTATTGATCAAGTTCTGGGAACTGGAACAATATGGAGAGCATGTCTCCAGACAACATTGACAAAGACTGTATAAGGTGGAAGGGTCCAGTCCAAGAAGTAGGGTATACACCCAGGCCAGGACTTTTCTGGGGCCATGAGGCCAGAGGTGGATGAGTCAGAGAGATGATGTAATCCAGAAGGAATCTCTTAGGAATTACTGGAAAATCAATGGTTTAAAAAACTGAACTAATGGGGCTGGAGACTATATATTAGCAAGGGAGAGAATCTGCATTCACCATGTCTTCCTCAAACAGTATTAGAAACTATGAGGTGGGCAATGTGTGTTGTCTGAAAGGAGAAAGTAAAGAAAACAGATCACAGAAATGATTGTGTGGGAGTCTAAATGCTCCACAAGCTTTGCATGAATAAATCCTTCCCAGTACTTTTTGGTGGATAAATGCTTCATCTTAGATAATAACTTGGATCTATAAATGTGGTCATATTCATTTTAAAGGGCACTATCTTAGTCACTTGGGGCTGCTGCAACAAACCACCATAGACTGGGTGGCTCAAGCAACAAACATTAATTTTTCACAGTATGAAGGCTGGAGGTCTGCAATCAGGGTGCCACATGGTCAGGTTCTGGTGAAAATTCTCTTCTGGGTTGTAGACAGCCACCTTCTCATTGTACCCTCACGTGACAGAAAGAGAGTGGGAGAGAACTTTGAGGTCTCTTTTTATTAGGGTGCTAATCCCACTCATCTGTGCTCTACCTCATAAATTAATTACCTCCTAAGTCTCTCCGCCCATGACACTGAGGGTAGAACTTCATTATGTTTATCGGGCAGACACAAGTATTCAGTCCACACCAGAGTCTGAAGTGGCCTTCATAGTCACTGACTTTGTGGAACTACTGATTGCTGAGAACATTGTGAGTGGTTCCAGCCATGTTTGGGGGTCCAGTTATAAGACAATTCTTGCCAGGATACAGAGTCCCCAATCCTTTTTCCTTGTTAAGGCATAGATGAATCAGCATTCTATTCAGTGTGCAATACATAACTTTTGCATTTTTAAAAATACTCATCATCACTTGGCAAAGTTTTTTTAAAAAATTCTTTCAAAGTGAAATACCTAGGGAAAATGTTGTATTCTCATTTACAGCTAAATATAACACCTCCAGATAGGAGTAGAAATTAGAAAATGTTCCATCTCATTTCAATTCTCTTTTTGCCTCTAGTATGATAGTAAAAGGAATTCGTGGAAAACCGGTCAAGTCAAAAAAATTCCCCACATTGATTTTTTCTAGCCTGAGTAAAATTTGAAAGGTAAATCACTTCTTTATGAGAGAACTCGTAAAACAATTTTTGGTAATTGTTTGGAAAAAGGTGAAGTTATAATAACCCTAATAATAATGTTCTACAAACATAAAGTAATATAAGATTGAGGTTGAATGGGAAAACATTAGCTTCCTATTACCTATTTTTTGCAGGAATAATAAACTATTTTTACACACTGTCCATTTAAAAACCTAATAATTACCCTGGTTGGTGTGGTTCAGGTGATTGAGTGCCAGCCTGTGAACCATAGGGTCACCAGTTCAATTCCCAGTTAGGGAACATGCCTGGCTTGTGGCCCAGGTCCCCAGTTGGGGGCATGAGAGAGGCAACCACACATTGACGTTTCTCACACCTTCTCCCTCCCCACCCCTCTGTCTAAAAATAAATAAATGAAATCTTTAAAAAAAATTTAAAAACCTAATAATTATTCCATTTTTGTTCTATCTTTTTAAAATCTGTGTATGTATACAGAGTGAGGCAAAAGTAAGTTTACAGTTGTTCACATGGAAAATAATATAATAATTCATAAATAATATAAGAATAAACACTATTTCATGTACACACAACTGTAAACCTACTTTTCCCCCACTCTGTATATATTTATACGCAAAGAATAAAATGTAGAAGGGCATAGCTCAAAACATAAGTAATCATCACATCTAGGGGTAAGATTAGGTATGATTTTTCTTTTATTTTTGAATTTTCATGTTTTTCTACAATGATATGTATTATTTTTATAACTGGGGAAAAATAGAAAACTAACGTAGGCAAACTATGGGTTCAAATCTTGGCCATAAACAGATGGCATACTCAGGAATTTAAACAAGGAGAGTGGAGTTGAGTTAATGCCTTCATGGAGAGAAGCAGTCAAGAGTTAAGGAGGCAACAGAGCATAATCCCAACAATTAGTGGGATGAGAACATGATTCCAGAGCTCGGAGAGCTTGAGACTGACAGGACCTTGGTGAGGCAGAGTCTGAATATGTTCCCTAGCCTTGCTTTCTTGCCCCTGATCTGAACTCAGTGGAACTCAGGTTCAGCATTCCTAAGAGATCAGTCTTAAGACCCCAAGCAGGGCAGAGAGCAGAGGATGAGGGATGCACTGGACAAATGGAGACACAGCAGGAAGGGCAACCAGGTTATAAAGATACATTGTCTGCTATGGGCTACATTCTCTTGTATGTTTTCACTATTTTGAACAAAATTACTTTTTTAAATCTATTATTTTCTTCATTTTGCTCTTTATGGAATTGAAATAGATTCTATGTATCTATATCAGAGACCACTCTCTCAACACCCATTAGGGGTTGAGTGCAATTTAACAACCCTTTGTTAAAGATATATGTGGTAGGCATTTGTTTTCTTTTTGTGTGTGTGTCTATCTTCCATTCCTTCTGGAGAACATTTTCTCTCCAACTCTGCATGATGAAAGAATTAATCAATGGCATCCATTCCCTTTACCATGTGATGGACATGTAACCCAGGCTGGTCAATCAGCATGCTCCATCTCCCTGGATATGGGGTTAAGTGAATACAGGACCCCATGGGAACCACCCCATGGGAACCACCCCATGGGAACCATGGGAACCATGGGAACCATGGGAATCAGTCCTCTTTTCTAAGGACTGATATAAATAGTTGGAAATAAAGGCTCTTTCTCCTTTAAACATCAGATCTGGAGCTCTCAGCAGCTGCCTGTTTTACCATCTAGTGAGCCTTTGGTCACATTGCCAACATGCAGGAAAAGAGAACTAAAAGATGGAGGAAGAGCACAAATTCCTCATGACATCATTTAGCATCTGAGCCTTGCAGCACGTAAAGCTATCAAAATCCCTGGACATCTGTGTTATGTTTAAATGCTCTTTTCTGCTTATGTGACTTAGAGGTCCATTTCTCACACTAAAACTGAAAGAGTCCTGAAGATTAGGCTCCAATGGGAGAATGAGGGTGGTGACAACTACTGTTCCCTGTGTTCTTACTTATATTGTTTTCATTTCTATAATAACCTTTGACAAAAGTAATATTATTATCACCATCTTCCAGATAAACAAACTGAGGTAGAGAGATGTTAGGTTACTTGCTAACAACCCTAAGGGACTAAATTGTCATTCAAATCTTAGTTGGCTCAACTGCAACTTAGTTGGCTATACTTTTTAAATATATATATATATATATATATATATATTTTTTTTTTTGGAGAGAGAGAGAGAAAGGGAAGGAGAAAGAGAAGGAGAGAAACACAGATGTGAGAGAGAAACATCAATCAGTAGCCTCTTGTATGTACCCAACCAGGTACTGAACCTGCAACCCAGGCATTTTTCTTCACTGGGTATTAAACCGGTGACCTTTTGCTTTGCAGGATTGAGCCATGCCAGTCTGGGAAAAAACCTGTGCTCTTAATAAAATAACTATGTAATTTATCTGCTAGGCCAGAACACTTTTATAGTGACACTGGAATAATAGACACAAGCCAGGACTGTCCAAACTCAACTGGGGTCCACCTGTCTGTCTCTTTACCATTCTACCATAATTCTCATGACTGATGTTTTATTGTTCAAAGAAATGTGGACAGGTTGAGTAACTTATCCAAGGTCACATTCTAGCACACGTCAGAGCTCTATGGTTAGGGAGGAGGAGGATTAGGAGAGTGACCATCAGCCACATCTGTGTCTTCCCTATACCCAACCTGAGGCTTTTCAAGATTCATAACCTCTTCATTGATGGACCCATACAGAGGCACTGGAGATCAAAGTTCAGGCTATGAGAAAGGCTTATCTCCAAGTCAAAGGAACTTGAAGTACAAAGATAAATTTATCAAGAGGTGGTTTTTGAGCTGCTAGAATGACAGAAGTACAAATTTTTAAAAATGTGTGCTATGGCACCTAGAAGAGTAGCTATTAACAGGCTGGATTAGAGACTGAGTCAGAGACTATGAGATAGTAGTAAGTGAGGACACCTTTTCCTCCACTCACAAAACCATCTGGATTATCCAAAAGTTATTGGATAATATTTAATAGGCTCTCTGTTTTAGATCACAGTAGCTGGTGGTGGGAATTAGCTGCTCATCCTATCTTTCCTTTGGGATCTTCTGTATGTGTATGTGCACATGCATGCACACTCAAGAGCATGTATTTGTGTATAGTGTGGGGAAAATGTGGCATATGCCTTGCACTGTGCTGTGTACTCACACAGTCACCTCTATAACACAACCTAGGATGCAGGTACTATTATTATCCTATTTTATAGACAAGGACACTGAAGCTCACTGTGGTTAAGGAACATAAACAAGGTTATTCAGCCAACAGATACTAATTATGACCTCCTTTGGGCCAAGGTGTGTGGCCCAAAGTGCTGAGAGTCAAGTAGTAATGATGTTACCCTTCAGTGGCCCTCGCAGCAAAAGTGTAGAGACTGCTTCAGTCCAGGTCATCCTGATGGACTGCCTCATTTTGCCTGTCAGCCCCAAGTGACAAGAATGGTGCGAACATGCTAAACTATGCCAGTATACTCTGCTTGGTTGAGAAAAGAGGGAGAAAGATAAGATCACAGATGTTGAGGGAAGGACTCAGGTTTTGCACCATTCTCAATGAATAAGCTGTGCATGCTGGAAGGGGCTGTATTAAATGCATCAATGACATTCTGCACAGCAAAGGAAGAAATCAACAGTGAAAAGGAATTCTATGGGAAGGGAGAAAATATTTGCAAACCATCTATCTGATAAGAGGATAAGCTCCAAAATATATAAGGAGCTCCTACAACTTTAGTAGTAGTAGTAGTAGTAGTAGTAGTAGTAGTAGTAGTACTAGTAGTAATGATCTGATAATTGGGCTAAGCTAAGGACTCAATTAAACATTTCTCCAAAGACATACATAAATAGCCAACAGGTATATGAAAAAATGTTCAGCATCACAAGTCATCAGGAAAATGCAAATCAAAACTACAGTGAGATTCATCTCACATGTGTCAAGGTACCTATTAACAAAAAAGACCCCCAAAAAACAAGGGATAGCAAGGATGTGGAGATATTGGAACCCTTGCACACTATTGGTGGGAATGTAAAATGGTGTAACCACTATGGGAGACACTGTAGCTGTTCCTCAAAAAGTTAAAAGTAGAACTAACCTGTGATCCAACAATCCACTTCTAAGTATTTAGCCAAAAGAATTACAACCAGGATTTGGTAAGACATTAGCACTCCCATGTTCCTGGCAGCACCATTCACAATAGCCAATTTGTGGAAAAAACTTAAATGTCCATTGACAGATGAATGGGTGAAGAAAATGTCTATCTATCTATATCTATCTATCTATCTATCTATCTATCTATCTATCTATCTATCTATAAATATATATATAAATATATATATACTCACATATAACAATAGAGTACTATTTAGCCTTAAAAAAATCTGCAAAATGCAACAACGTGGATGAACCTTGAGGACATTGTGTTAAGTGAAATAAGCCAGTTACAGGAAGACAAATACTACCTGATTCTGCTTATTTGAAGTAACTAAATAGTCAAATTCATAGAATTAAAGTGGAATGGTGGTTTCCAGGAGCTGGGGAAGGAAAAATTGGGAATTACTAATCAACCAGAATAAAGTTTCCTTTAAGTTGAATAAGCTTTACATATCTGTTTTACAACATCGTCAACCTACGGTCTACGGTAATGCATTGTATATGCAGGCATTTGTGGAGAGGGTAGATCTGATATTAGGTGTTCTTAACGTAATAAAATAAAATTTAAAATATAATGCATCGACAGTTTTATGTCAGTTTAAGGATTAAAAGGGAAATCTTTCTAAGATGAATTTTATTTTTTTCTAACATGGATCTTAAAGTGTTGTAAGGACTGTCCCTTGACCATCCCTCCAAACCCATTGGGAACCTCCCCCATCCCCAGTTCAGCTTTCTGCATCCCAAACCCCCTGTCCTCTTGAAGCTCATTGAGTTTGCCCTTCTTCTCTCTGAATGGGAATGACTTATGTGTCATCCTTTCTTCTGCCTTGGGTATTCTCCTCTCCACCTGTTCCAGTTTTCTTTACTCACCCTCAGATCTCATCAGGACAGGTTTGCCTAACCACCCTGATCACATCAAATCTCCCCCATGGCCCCAAGCACCTCTCCACAGTAGCACTTATGTAACTGGTACCTTAACATTTGTTTGTTATTAAGTACTATCTGTTTCCTTCAAATAGACAGTAAACTTTTTAAGGGCAAATACTGCCCCTTCTCTCTTCTTTGCTTATTTTTCAATATTTTTGTTAATTTTATTGAATTTATAAGTGTTGTGCTAATTACACATCTGTTGAATGAGTGAAATAATGAATGAATTGATGAAAATGAGGTGTTGCCAAGTATGAAATAGGGCATCTAACAAGTGAGAGAAGCCAAATAACCATGTCTGGTTTTTGCTTATCGTTTCCTGCTCACCTAGTCCAGTACTTGAAAGACTGGTTATTTAAACCACTGCTTCAGAAACTTGCATGTTCACACTAGTCATTCAGGCGTCTTGTTACCATGCAGCTTCTGAGTCAGTAGATGTGGAGAGGAGCTTGAGATTCTGCATTTCTAGCAAAGACCATACTTTAAGGAGCAAATCTCCAAACAACATCATGCTGCAAGAGGACATTGGCTTAGAGTGGCATACTAGTTAGGATGCTTTAGTTGTATGCAACAGAAAACCCAGTTCAAACTGGCTTACTTAAAAATAAGATGATCTACTTTGTCACATAACTGAAAAAGCCAGTGACAGGATGGCATTCATGTACAAGTGGATCAAGGCTCCCATTCTCTCTCAAGTGACTCTCCTCGTGCTGCTCTCCTCTGAGTGCCCTTTTGCTCCTTCAGTTGACTTCCTTTTCCTTGGTGGTGCCAAAATGACTGCAGCTTTTTCAGCTGTCATATCTCTGTACCGCACTATTAAGTAGAAAAGAGTTTATCTGTTTCTGCAGCCATCAGGAAAAATTCTATTTTTAAACCTGTTTTGACCAAGTTCGTTTATATATGGGGTGAGGTGGGAGGAATTTAGAATGCATTTGACTGAAGTTGTCCATTTGATAGCTTTGGAAGAGGTGGCTCCTATTGTCCTATCTGCACGCCTGGTCCTGATGGTACATAGGCCTTCAAATAGTTCCCTCCATGCTTCATAACAGAATAGGTCCTTGCCTACAAGTGTCTACTTAGAGAAGTAGTTCTCAAATCTGACACATTAGAATTACTTGGGAAACTTTGAAAATATAGGTGCCTGACTTCTACCTTAATTAAACAAATGAGAGTTTTGGGGGGGTATGGTGCAATAATCCAACTTTTACAAAGATAAGGTCCCTGAGTGATTCTAACTGGCAGCCAAGATTGGGAACCACTTACCTAGAGCAGTGCTTCTCAGTGGGGAACAGGGGGGACTTGCCCTGAGGGGACATTTGTCAATGCTTGGAGCCATTTTTTTGTTGTCACAACTGGAAGGTAGTTATTACCTGTGTCTTGTGGGATGGTGCTAAATGTCTTAAAATGTCCTATGAGGACACAGGACAACCCCCTGCCCTCAAATGAAAATTACCTGGCCCTAACGTTGACAGTATCAAGGTAGAGAACCATTGACCTAGAAGGACAAATGTTTGAGCCACTGACATCAGCAGCATATTCTAGCACACTGGCAGGGAAATATACAGGGCAAAATAGTGGTTTTCAAACTTTATTGTACTTAAGAATTAGTAGAAGTGTATGCTTAAAAGGAAGGTTCCTGGGGCCCTTGCCCAGAAGTATTGATTTATCCAGTCACCTTAATGTCTACTCTGATGAAGTTGACTGGAAGGCAGGTGTTCCACAGACCACGCACGCTGTGAGAAACAGTGACCAAATGTAACTTACATTTCACAGGGTGCTCTCAGGGACCAGCCCAGCCTGACCCCAGAAGTAGTGTTATGGAAGGTAGCATTGGGCTGGATTGCATCTCCTGGTGGGAGTTAAGGGGCCTCAGTGAATGGGAGGTCCTGGGGAGACGTGGCAGCAGCTCTCATTCTTCTCTGCTGGGCTTGGCCTGGAAAAGTCAAATGAAAACCCAGTTAGTTCATGATCTCATCTGCCTCTGAGGAAAGATTGTCTGAAGACAGGGTTATGGCTTCCAATGTACCAACTGAGCTCTGAGGGTTTTTATTGACATTCATTTTTATAGCTCTGAGGAGGTTATTTTTATCCTTCTGTCAGCAATGCCAGGTAAGCATGGAGGAAAATGAAATCCCCCAGGACACATGATTTTGTGGAGCAGTGTAATATAATCATGATGAGCCAGTGCAAGCCTCATGGAAGCTCTGACCAGCGTGCTCGTCATCTCACTGTGGTGCTGGTGCCTGAGTCTGCAGCCCCGGCCCCAGAGCCTGGCTGCCAGGAGATTTGGGGAAGGGATGGCAGCCTGGAAAACTTCAGTCTTCAGCACAGCACCCCAGGAAGAACCTGGGCCTCCATTGGAGCCCCAGCACAGTTGGGAGTCTCACTAAAACCACATGGCTATGCTTTAGCAGAGAGAGCTGACTAAATGTCTCTTCCTTGCACTGCCTACATTATTTTGGGAGAGTTTATCCTAAAAATAGCATAGCCAAGTCCTGCCTGAATGCCCTCTGCAAGGTTGTACAGTGTTTTTGGTTTGTGCATACTTGGAGTCTCACAGAAGAGGCAACATTTTGTAGGAGGAGAAAAAGGAAAAACAGTGGGCTTTGGAGACAGGATACAGCAGCTAAGTTCTGGTTCTGCCTCTGACCAGCCTTAGCGACTTTAGATAAATCACTTAATACTTGTGGGGCTCAGTTTTACCAACTTGCTTATAAAATGGGCATCTTCTAAGACCAATCTCATGGAATTAATCTAAGAAGAAAATCAGATAAAATATGTATCAGTTCTCTGGTAAAAAAAACAATATGAGTGTTCCTATTCTGAGCAGACTGTGGTCCCCTTAGTATTGATGATGATATAGGTGTCTGTGTATAACCCACCACCATCCCTGGAACAGAGCAAGTAGTATGTGATACGAAGTGAAATTCACTATTCCTCTTCTTGTATTTATTTGATTAATGACTCTCACCCTGCCAGAATACCACAAGGGCAGAGATGGTGTCTACTTCCTCTTCTCCTTCTGGCACTCCTATGATTCAGATGTTGGTGCGTTTGGAGATATCCCAGAGGCTCCTTATTCTATCCTCCTTTTTTTGAATTCTTGTTCCTTCTTGCTGTTCTGATTAAGTGCTTTTTCTTCCTTATGTTCCAAATCATTGCTTTGAATCTTTGTTTCATCCCCTCCACTGTTGGTTCCCTGTAGATTTTACTTTATTTCACTTAATGTAACTTTCATTTCTGCTTGGGTCTTTTTTATGCTGTTGCAGTATCCAGTGATCTTTGAGTATCCTGATCACCAGTGTTTTGAACTCTGCATCTGATAGGTTGGCTACCTCTGTTTTGTTTAGTTCTTTTCCTGGGGTTTTGTTCTGTTCTTGCATTTGGGTCATATTTCTGTGTCTCCTCAATTTGGCAGCCTCCCTGTGTTTGTTTCTGTGTATTAGGTAGAGCTGCTTTGACTCCCTGTCTTAGTACAGTGGCCTATGTAGAAAAGGCACCTGTAAATTGTGTGTGGTGGAGACTTAGCCTTAGGTAGTTGCCAGGGCAGGGCAACCTATTTCACCACTTTGTGCCTCTGCATGAGGGAAGGCTTAGAGATGGGAAAATGCTGCTGCCTGGCCTCTGGAGATTGCGTGGGAGGGAGCCATCTTCTGGCACTCACCCCCTTGCCAGTCACTTCACTTTCTTCCCTTTCGTTTGTGCCCTTGTATGTGGTATACCACTGTGCCCTTCCAGCTGTTGCCCTGGGTTGAATCCTAGAGGGGGTAGTCTGTGTGAGTCCTAAGTCTGTTGCAAGCTCTTTAAGAGAGGTCTCTTGAGAATCCTGCAGTTTCTTCCACTGTCCCAACCCCCATTGGAAAATAAGTTATATGGACTTATTTTTCTGGTGCTGGAACCCTGGGCTGGGTGGTATGATCTGAGCCTGGGATTACTTGATCCTGAGGTATCCCTCCAAATTTTTATCCACAATGTGTGAATGTGGGACTGACTGTTCTGCCACCTTTCCATGCCTCTCCATGCCTCCTTGTCTCCACCCCTCCTACCCATCTGGATGAATGTGGCTTCTTTAAATCATTGGTTGTACAACTTCCAAACAGCTTGATTTTCTGATGGTTCTGGGTGATATTTGTTTTGTAGTCTATTGTAATTTTTGCTGTAGTTGTACACAGAGGCAAAGTGTGTTTACCTACACCTCCACCCTGACCCTAAGGATAAACTCTTATTAACCACAGTCTCTGAGTGCCAAACCTAAACTTCCAAGAAAGAAATTGTGAATATATTAGCTAAGGGAAGGAGTCTACTCCAGGTCCAATCAGTTATGATGTCATGAGTTTGTGCTGTGTGTAAGTAGGGGAGAGCCTCTGACATGCTCCTTACTTTGCAGAATAATCTTGGATGTAGGGAGGGCGTGGAGTAATTCTGAGAGGTGATCATTGGTAGAGACCTGTCTAGAACACAGACACAGTGCTAGGCACTAGGGTGAGCACCATTCATTCATTCCAGAAATAGTCATTGGATGTCTACTTTGTACCAGCCACTGTTCCAGGTGCTGGGGATACAGCGGTGACAAGAAAGACAGACAAGAGCCATGCCCTCCTGGAACCCTCATTCTAAAATGCCAGTGGTTCTACATTACAGAAAATAAGAACATCAGGAAGACAACTTCAGACAATGGTAACTGCATTAAGAAATGGCAGTACAATGCAGGATGATGGGGCAAGGGGTGGGGAGGTTATTTTCAGTTGCCCCTTAGAGTGCCCTATTCTGTTATACTGCCAAAAAAATCTGCCATAGTGCCATGATCTGATTGTTCTGATTATAAAAAAGCAGTAACAGTTATGTTCAGAATGTTTTTCACAATTTTTCCTTTGCTTTTCATGATGGGGGGGGCAATAGGGTGGGGGCAGAACACTCAGCTAGGGCTGGATTTGGGACAACCAGGTTGTGGAGCCACCTCTTGAACTCTCTCTTGGAAACTTTTAAAGCAGCTCTAAGTGGCCCAGGGAAAAAGCACAGTCCAGGAGCCACCTTCTTCTGCTTGCTTTGGGGGCCTACCTAATAATGCATGCAGCCTCCAGGAAAAGTAGAGGAAATGTTGTGGGAGAGGGGCGGTCATCTGTTCACCTCAACTTCAGGCCTCTTGGGCTTTCTTCAACAGTCTTCCATAGAAAGGTACAGCAAAGGTCAGGTTTTTCTCTAGCCATCCTCTGAGATAACAAAGTTAAGAGATGAATAGCTATATGTTATTGAATGCTTAACACAGGCCAGGCATTATTCTAAAATCTCTGTATGTGTTGCTATTTAATTTAACATATACAGTTATAATACATATTAATTTATTTAATTTCCCTATATTGTGAGGTAGATATGATAATATCCCCATTTTACAGTTGTGGAAATCAAGGCACAGAAAGCTTATATAGACCTTGGCCAAGATAGAGGCATAGGTAGATACACTTTCTCCTCCTCATACAACTGAAAGAAGGACAGCAACAAATTTAAAAACACAATATAATCAGAACTTTTAGAAAATGTAACTGTATGGAAGTCTGGCAACCAAGGAGTTAAAGAAGAAATATTCATCAAGACCAGTAGCATGGGTGGAGATAGGAAGCCAGGGTGGAGAGGACTCAAGTCAAGGCAGTGAGTGGTGGAGTGGGTGGTCCCACATTTGCCTGTGAACAAACCAAAAGGAACAACTGGGGAGTGAGACAGACCATGCAACCCAGGGTTCCAGTGCCAGGAAATAAAACCTTAAAATCTCTGACTGAAAAAACCTGTGTGTGGTTGAGGCAGCAGGAGAAACTCCCAGCCTTACAGGAGTGTTCATTGGAGAAACCACCAGGGTCCTAGAATGTACACAAAACCACCCACCCAGGAGTCAGCACTAGAAGAGCCCAATTTGCTTGTGGATAGCAAGGGAAGTGGCCAAAAGCTGGCTGAGAGCCAAGCAAGCAGCCTTGTTCCCTCTCTGATCCCTCTCCAACATATAGTGCTATAATGCAGCAACCTGGGTTGCCCCACCCTGGCAAACGCTTAAGACTCCACCTCTTACTACATAACAGGCATGGCTAGACAAAGAAATATGGCCCAAATGAAAGAACAGATTGAAGCTCCAGAAAAAATACAACTAAGAGTTGAAGGGATAGCCAACCTATCAGAATGCACAGTTCAAAACACTGGTAATCAGGATGCTCACAGAAATGGTTGGGTATGGTCGAAAAATAGAGGAAAAAGTGAAGGCTATGAAAAGTGAAATAAAAGAAAACCTACAGGGAACCAACAGTGAAGGGAAGGAAACCAGGACTCAAATCAATGGTTTGAAACAGAAAGAAGAAATAAACACCCGACCAGAACAGAATGAAAAAACAAGAATTCAAAAGAATAAGGAGAGGCTTAGGAGCCTCTGGGACAACTTTAAATGTTTCAACATCTGAATTATAGGAGTGCCAGAAGGAGAAGAGGAAGAGCAAGAAAAGGAAATCTTATTTGAACAAATAATGAAGGACAACTTCCCTAATCTAGCAAAGGACATAGACTTCCAGGAAATTCAGGAAGCTCAGAGTCCCAAAAAGTTGGACCCCAAAAAGCACACACTAAGGCACATCATAATTACACTACCCAAGATCAAAGATAAGGAGAGAATCTTCAAAGCAGCAAGAGAAAAGGAGATAGTAACCTACAAAGGAGTTCCCATAAGACTGTCAGCTGATTTCTCAAAAGAACCTTGCAGGCAAGAAGGGGCTGGAAAGAAGTATTCAAAGTCAACACAGGCAAGGACCTACATCCAAGATTACTCTATCCAGCAAAGCTTTCATTTAGAATGGAAGGGCAAATAAAGTGCTTCCCAGATAAGGTCCAGTTAAAGGAGTTCATCATCACCAAGCCCTTATTATATGAAATGTTAAAGGGACTTATCTAAGAAAAAGAAGATAACAAATATGAACAGTAAAATGACAACAAACTCAAGTATCAACAACTGAACCAAGAAAAACAAAATGCACTAAGCAAACAACTAGAACGGGAACAGAATCACAGAAATGGAGATCACATGGAGGGTTTTCAGTGGGGATGGGTAGAGGGTTGAATGGGGAAAAGTTACAGGTAATAAAAAGCATAAATGGTAGGTAGAAAATAGACAGGGGGAGGTTAAGAATAGTGTAGGAAATGTAGAAGCCAAAGAACTTACATGTATGACCCATGGACATGAACTAAGATGGGAGAATGATGGTGGAAGGGGCCTACAGGGCAGAGGAGAATAAAGGGGAGTAAAAAATGGGAGAATTGGAATAGCATAATCAATAAAACATATTAATATTTAAAACATAAAAGCTTATATAATTTGGTTAGAGCCATATGATAAAACTGGACTTTAAATCTAAGCATTATGGTGACAAAATGCATGACTGTTTGTTTGTTTGTTTTTATGAGTAATTCCCAGTTCCAGCTGACACAGACCCTGGTCTCTGGCTTTCCTGAAAGTAAGTGTTAAACCACTAAATGACTACATCATGCTTCCTATGTCCACCAAATATTCCACTAAATGAGGACCATATGCAAGGCCAATATCTTTCAAAGTTCCTACTGAAATAAGAGAGTCAATGAGATAAAAAGCCTGGAATTTCAGATTAAATGCAGAATGATTCATTTTTGCAGCCTTTCCATCAAACCATGGTAGTCAGACACCCATTGAGGGAAGAGAGAGTTGTGTTATTCCTGTCTTCATTTAGAGAACAGATTGGTACCAGACATTGCTCCATAACTATGTAGAGTAAGAGCAAAGTATTAAAACATTTAGACTAGCCCTGGCCAGTGTGGCTCAGTTGGTGGGAGTGTCATCCCATAACCCAAGGTTTGCAGGTTCAACTCCTGGTCAGGGAACATACATAGGTTACGGATTTGGTTTCTGGTTAGTGTGCCTATAGGAGGCAACCAATTAATAGTCTCTCTCACATCAATGTTTCCCTCTTTTCCTCCCCATGTCTCTAAAATCAATAAAATGTATCCTCAGGTAATGATTTAAACAAACAAACAAACAAATAAAAACCCTTAGACTAGAACATGACTCCACAGGAGAGGTTCAGGAATCAGTGAATAGGCAGTGAAGGGTTTGGGGACAGGGCAGCCATCTTTATGCTGCCCTTGTCACTGCTGTCTTTGGGAGGGAAGTGTGGCAGAATGGATCTGTTGAACCCAAGTCTGGTTTTGTTAGAAGGAATTAGAGAGAGATAGAGGTTCTTTTTCCCCATTTCTCACTTAAATTTAATTTTTAAAAGACTTTATTTATTTATTTATTTATTTATTTATTTAACTAAGAATAAAAAGGCAATTTATTGGCTCATGTACCTGAATAGCCTAGGGGGATAAATTTTAGACACGGCTGGATGCAAGTGTTCATAACATGTCAGGAGGTATGTCTGTCTGTCTGTCTCTCATCCCTGGTCATGGTTTGCCTCTGTGCTGGCTTCATTCTTTTTTTAAAAAAAATTTTATTCATTATACTATTGCCATTGTCCAAATTTTTTCCATCCCCCTCCACCCAGCACCCGCACACCCTCAGGCAATCCCCACACCATGTTTGTGTCCATGGGTCATGAGTGTAAGTTCTTTGGCCACTCCATTTCTTATATTGTACTTTATACCCCCTTGGCTATTATGTAACTACCTACTGTATTTTGTTGTGTATAATGTGCATCTAAGTTTTGGCACTGATTTCCATGTATGATGTGAATTATTAGTGGGAATTTGTACTATCCATGTATAATGTGCATTCTTACTTTTCCCTCAAAAATTTGGACAAAAAAGTGCACAGTATACACAGCAAAATATGGTATTTGTACTTCTTAATCCCCTCACTTCTTCACCCATTCCCCTATATCCCCCTCCCATCTGGCAACTATCAAAACACTCTCTGTAACCATGATTCTATCTCTGTTCTTCTTGTTTGCTTGGTTTGTTTTTTAGATTTAATTATTGGTAGGTGTGGATTTATTGCCACTTTATTGTTGATAGTTTTGATTTCCTTCTTTTGCTTAAATAAGTCCCTTTAATATTTCAAATAATAATGGTTTGGTGATGATGAACTTCTTTAGTTTTTTTCTTGTCTGGGAAGCTCTTTATCTGTCCTTTGATTCTAAATGACATCTTTGCTGGGTTGAGCAATCTTGGCTGTAGGTCCCTGCTTTTCATGAGTTTGAATATTTCTTACCAGTCCCTTCTAGCCTGCAAAGTTTCTTTTGAGAAATCAGCTGACAGGAATTCCCCTCTAGGTAACTCTCTGCTTTTCTCTTGCTGCTTTTAAGATTTTCTCTTTATCTTAAACATTGGTATTTTAATTATGATGTGTTTTGGAGTGAGCCTCTTTGCATCCATTTTGTGTGGGATTTTCTGTGCTTCCTGGAATTGCTCTTCTATTTCCTTCATTGAATAAGGAAGTTTCCTTTACTTTTCTTTTTTTTTAAGATTTTATTTATTTACTTTTAGAGAGAGGGGAAGGGAGAGAGAAAGAAAGGGAGAGAAATATCAATGTGGGAGAGATACATTGATCATAAGTTTCCTCTCATATGTCCCCAATCAGGGACCTGGCCCACAACCCAGGAGTGTGCCCTGACTGGGAACCTTTTGGTTCACAGCCAGCACCCAATCCACTGATACACACCAGTCAGGGCAGGACACTTTTTTTCATTATTTTTTCAAATAGATTTCCATTTTATGGCTTTGTTTTCTCCCTCTGGGACCCCTATGATGCAAATGTTGAAATCCTTGAAGTTGTCCCAGAGGTCGTTTATACTATCCCCATTTTTGTTTTTGTTTTTGGATTCTATTTTCTTCTTGTTATTCTGATTGGTTGTTTTTTGCTTTCTTATGATTGAAGTCATTGGTTTGATTCTCAGCTTCCTTCACTCTACTATTTTTTCCCTGTAAACTGTTCTTTATTTCAGTTAGGATATCCTTTGTTTTTTAAAAATATTTTATTTATTTATTTTTAGAGAGGGAAAGGAGAGAGAGAGAGAAACATCAATGTGCAGTTGCTGGGGGCCGTGGCCTGCAACCCAGGCATGTGCCCTGACTGGGAATCGAATCTGCGATGCTTTGGTTCGCAGCTATGCTCAATCCACTGAGCTACACCAGCCAGGGCAGTATCCTTTGTTTTTGACTGGATCTTTTTTATGCTGTTGAGGTCCTGACTAAGTTCCTTGAGAATTCTTATAATCAGTGTTTTTAACTCTGCATGTGATAGATTGCTTATCTCCATTTTGTTTAGTTCTTTTTCTGGAGTTTTAACTTGTTCTTTAATTTGGGATATATTTCTTTGTCTCTTCAATTTGGCAGCCTCCCTGTGTTTGTTTTTATGTAATAGGTAGAGCTGCTATGACTCCCTGTCTTGGTAGTATGACCTAATGTAGTAGGTGTCCTGTAGGGTACAGTGGCATGCCTCCCATATCATCCAAGCTGGGATATGCCCTTCTTGTGGGCAGAGAACACCCTCCTCTTATAGTTGAGCCTTGGTTGTTATTGGCAGGTCAATGGAAGGGATTTATCCAGGCAAGTCAGTTGCAAGGATAGGTTGTGGCCACTGCCCACCAGCCTTAGCCTTCTGTGGAGGACCAGCTGTGCAGGGGAAGGGTAGTGGTGCTCTGATGTGGTCTGTAGTTGTCCACTGGGTACATAGACCCTGGAGTTTCCCAGGTGATGCAGACCAAATTCAGCCCCACCTGTGTTCTGCCCAGGATGACCCTGCATGACCTACACAGCAATCCGCAGATGGCTGCTACTTGTGCTGGGCTTGGAAGTTCCCAGGTGAAGTTAAGCTGTGAACCTAGGCTGATTTCTGCTAATTCCAGGCCTAGAGCCACTTAGCAAGAGGTATGGGGGCTGAGGTCTCGCTGAAGTCAGCTGTTGCTTGTTTGAGGAGATTTAGGAAGTTGTGAAGCATGAGCCAAGACCATCCATTCATATGGAAAAGCCACTGTTAACAGCTGCAGTTTGGGTGTGATGAAACCTCAAGGGATCTCCAGCACAGTGCAAACAGAGTTAGTCAGGTTGATGGAGTCTCAGATATGTTACCTGCCTGCCATCTCTGGGGCTCTTCCCATCTTTCTGCCTGGGAGAAAGCTGTTCCCCAGCTCTCTGATTGATGCCAGCCATTGCAGTTTCTACCGGTATGTCTCTGTTGCCTTTCAAACTGCAACCCTGGTGCTGAAGCTCAGAGGGAGTGAGTCTGAGTTAGTTTGTGTGTGGGTTCTTTAAGAGGAACTGCTTGGGACTCCAGAAGTTTCTTTTACTGACTCAATTACTACTGTTTTTTGCAGTTGGAAGTTATGGGGGCTCATCTTCTTGGCACTGGTAACATGGACTGGGGGGCCTTGTGTAGGGTTGGTACTCCTGCTCCCGAGATACCCCTCCTGAATTTTTAGCCCCTGAACATGTTTGTGGGACCAGTCTGTTCTGCATCTCTGCCCCTCTTACCAGTTTGGATAGATGTGGTTTCTTTAATTCCATAGTTGTCAGACTTCCATTCAACTTGATTGCTGCTGGTTCTGAGTGATGGTTGTTCTATAATTTAGCTGTAATTTTGGTGTGGTTGTGTGAGGAGGTGAGCTGTGTTTACCTATGCTGTCATCTTCTATTTATTTGTTTTTAGAGAGAGGGGAAGGAGTGGAGAAATAGAGGGAGAGAAACATGAATGTGAGAGAAATATCAATCAATTGCCTTTCACACATGACTTGACCAGGGACTGAACCTGCAATCTAATTATGTACTATGGCTGGGAATCAAACCAGTGACCTATAGCTTTGCAAGACAATGCCCAACCAACTGAGTCACATTGGTCAGGGCTCACTTAAATAAAAAAAAAATTGAATCTAGCCCTGGCCAGTGTGGCTTGGTTGGTTGGTTGTCATCCTGTAAACTGAAATGCTGTAGGTTCGAATATGGTCAGGGCACATGCCTAGGTTGTGAGTTTGGTCCATGATTGAGGTGCACATGAGAAGCAACCCACCAATATTTCTCTCTCACATTGATGTTTCTCTCCCTCTCTCTCTCTTTTCCATACCCTTTCCCTAAGGCCAATGGGCATGTTCTTGGGTGAGGATAAAAAAAGATTGAGATCTAATTCACCTACCATACAATTAACCTTTTAAAGGTTAAGTCTAGTGTATTCACAGAATCATACAACTGTCACAGGTGGGCACAGGTAACCAGGTTCTAGGTGATCAGTACAAAGAATTGAACCAAACATCCAGAGTTTATAGCAGAGAACATGGGAGCAGGCCAACTCCAAGCAGAGATTGACCTCACGGGCTAGAGGGACTCCATTCTTATAGGGCAGATCCTTCCTGGCTAGTTTTGGGGAGCTTTTACTGCACATGTGCAAGTAGATGTATTACTTTAAAGCTACTGTGCATGTGGTCTCCCATGATTTTCCCTGATTAGCCACCACAGAAGGGGGTCCCACAATGTTGCTGAATTGACCCCCTCTTCTCCTGGTGTCCCCCTGTACTAGGTTTATCTTGCCCATTGCCAGATAATTATAGCTCTCCATGTTAGAGATTGGTGAAAAAGAAAGGAATTATTTATTCAAGTTATACAGACTTAAGAGTAATGACTTAATGTCTTCATCAAAATCCCAAAGTCCCTTAAAATGCTCACACACACACAGTCCTTCCTTCCCCTCTTTGCCTGGTTTAGGGTACCATATCTCAGGAAAAGAAATAGAAGTCT
Organism: Tonatia bakeri; assembly: GCA_004024845.1. Classification (NCBI taxonomy): domain Eukaryota; kingdom Metazoa; phylum Chordata; class Mammalia; order Chiroptera; family Phyllostomidae; genus Tonatia; species Tonatia bakeri. Next base: position 40,951 of record PVIA01011448.1, read on the forward strand.
GTGTCTCAGGCAGCTCCTGGTTCTTCCCAGTAGTCTGTGCTCAGCTGGTAGGCCTCCCTCCCCCTCCATTCCTGGCACCATCAGCTGTGTCGCTGGGATCTCCAGTTCTTATTCCAAAACCACATGGCGGGGGGGGGGGGCCCACCAGCAGGAGTCCTTTCACCCCTTTCCTTCCTGCAGCGTCTCTCCTACATTCTTCTGAACTGCTAAGAGAGAGCTCTGCATCACTGCTACATCTTGCTTTCCAGCTTCCTAAGCTGTGTGGCAAAGGGAGACCCAAAGCCATGTGATTGATTCTCTCCTCCCAAAGCCATGTGGTGGTTCTCTGCCAAAGCTGAGTGGTGGTTCTCTGCTAAAGCTGCATGGTGATTCTTGTCATGGCTACTGCACCTAGGTTTAAATCCCAGCGCTAATCTTCCTCTGCAACCCCACTTTCTGACTCCTCCCACAATAGGCTACATTTGCCAGCACTTCCAAATTTTCCAGCTTTTCTGGGCTGCCATAGTAACTCTGGGCAGGTATGGCTCTGTGGGTTGGAGACAATCATCTCCAAGTTCTCACACAGGCTCTATAACCAGGGGGAGTTGCCTCCCAGTTACATCTTGGGTGGAAGTCACTCTCTTCTCCCTGGCTCAAAGCATGACCACAGCTATTTAACATATCTGTGAAACCAGTTAAAGGTTATAGATATGTTAAGTGACTGTTCTAGAAGTTATCTGCAAAACTGTTGCTATGTGAAACAACTAATGGCCCTGCTCCATGTATCCCACCCCCAGCTCAGACTTCTGGGGGTGAGGACATCCCATATTTTTAATATTTCCTGGACACCCTGAGTGCTGGACCTCATTACAAATCCTTTTTTTGGGCACCCCCTGGCTTCACTCTCTTACACAACCATCACCACTATCTAATTCCAGAATGTTCTTTTTACTCCACAAGATACCACATGCCTACTAGCAGTCACTCCCCATTCCTCACTTCCCCTGGATAACCACCAGTCTCCTTTCTTTTTTTGTGAATTTACATATTCTGGACATTTCATATGAGTGGAATCAGACAATACATGATCATTGTATCTGGCTTTTTCACTTAGCATGCTATGTTGAAGATTTATCCATGTTGTGGCATGTATCTGCATTTCTTCCTTTTTGTAACTTAATAATATTCTATCATTTGAATATACCCCATGTGGTTTATCTACTCATCTATTGAAAGACATTTGGGTTCCTTTCATTTTGGGGTGTTATGAATAATATTGTTCTCAACAAGTATGTACCAGTTTTTGTGTAGATATTTGATTTTAATTCCTGTAAGTACATACCTAGACGATATTGCTCCTCTTTTCCATTATCAGTTGTTGATTCTTGTAGGTCTTTCATTCACAAATTGAGCTATAAGGTGGCTTTTTTTTTTACTGGCTATAGGGAAATAAGGATTTATTTATCTATTTATGTGTGTAGGGGTTGGGTGCAGTAGGGACAATAGAGAATTTTGTTACCCTCCCTTGCCAATGAGTTTATCTTGAGTCTCAGGGAAGACAGAAGGTACCTCAGAGTACAAGAAGTTCCTCAAAGACCTGGGAAGATTCTGTGCACCAGCAGGGTGCTTTGGGACCCAAGAGACCAGGTTCAACAGTGTAGGGACCCTTTCCCCATACTGATGCTGGAATATGGGGCAGCATGGAGGGGTGCTGAGGGACCTGAGCACTGTAGTGGCACAGCTGCTCCATGTTTGTTGAGGGTACTGGGAGGAACATGTCCTGTGATCCCTCCTCGAATGGCTGGTGGGCAGTGGCTTCACAGGGAGGCCGGGCTGCGAGAGTATATAGTGACACACTGAGCAAATTCTGCTTCAGGAGCTAAAATCAACACAGTACGGGAGTGAACCTTTGACCCACTGGCTAGCAAATGCTGGTGCCATGCATATGCGACCCCACCTCAGAGGTCCCATGCAAACCTGAGTTCTTTTGTTTTTTGCCTACTAGGGAATTTGGGCCTGACAAGTGTTAAATAGCTTTGAGCCTAATGAAGAAATGAAGATAGAAGCCCCTGCATCCATTCAATTCCTCATGTTTTCACCCAGCCTGCTGTTTCTCATTATTGTTTTACAGAATGGAAGAAATATATTTTGTGCCATGTAAATTATTTTGAGTTTGTGGTTTCTAGAGAAAAAGCCAGTGCTGATTCTCCAGAGGATGTTTTATGCTAGTTCATTAGCAGGAGCTCCTTACTGATGAACCAATAAAGCACACTCTGCTTGAACTAGATCGGAATCTCCTAATTCCTAATTAACATTCAGGGAAAGGGCTTCTACATTCATCTGAGTTCCCTCCTGTGGTAAAGGATGTTTAATTTCCATTGTATTGGCCAGGGTTGGTAAATCCTGGAAGATTCTGGTTCCAGACATTTATTCTGAGAGGCTTCTGTGTCCTTTATTGTTTTTAATTTAATCATTCCTTTTGGGAAACAAGAAAGCCTGTAATGTTTTAGCTTTTTGTGCACTTTAAACTTGAAGAAGCTCTTCTGCGATTTCATTTAGGCTCTGTGCCAGCTTCAAAAGGAAGGATGAGGTAGGTATCATGAAGCCTCATTTGAACTTATGAACAAACTGAAGCTAGAAATGGGTTTTAAGCGGCAAAAATTGAGTCTTGACCCTGATTCTCTGGACTTTATGCAAGTCCTGTGCTGCATTTATAAAATATTACTAATGAAACTTGTAAAATTTGCTTTATTGTCTATCTACAGATCAGTCTGTCTCCCATTTCTCCACCATCCTAAAAAGCCAAGATGCTTGGAACCAACATACTGTCAGTATGACTGATCAATTCAGTTAAAATAAAATAAAGTCTGCCCAAGCAAAATAATTTTAAATATTATGTATGTATTCCCAATACACTGGCCTCTCCTCCCCTGCAATACTTTAAGAGAAATTATTCTATGTGCACAATAATCTGTGACAAACTTGAATTGACACATAGGGTTAAAAAACTATTATGAAAAACCATAGTAAATGGCCAGAAATCCCACTGCTACTAATCACTTTTGCTACTGTTACAGGGTGCAGCCAAGAGGGGGGGACCCCAAATGGACATTTGAAATGGGGCCCAGAACTCAAGGTGTCTAGAGACTCTAAGATGTTTTTTTACCTCTTCCCCCCCACCACAGGTGTGAGTTGGGGGAAGGGGCACATAGAGCAAGAACGTGCAGGGCAGCTTTGCAGCTAATCCATGGCATGGTTATTTAACATACCTATAGCCTTGGGCTGGTTGCCTGAATATGCTAAATAGCTATGGCCATGCTCTGGGCTAGGGGGATGGAAAGGAACACCTCCCTGAGACGTGACTAGGAGCAGGTCCCCTGAGAAAGGAACACCTCCCTGAGACGTG